>CATIWR010115964.1:0-40031 GCA_949677035.1 Omphalea diandra
GATGAAGTTTTGATTGCTGGATTTGGTCGTAAGGGGCATGCTGTGGGAGATATTCCTGGAGTCAGGTTCAAGGTCGTGAAGGTGTCTGGTGTCTCCCTTTTGGCTTTGTTTAAAGAGAAAAAGGAAAAGCCTAGGTCTTAGTTTTGCTGGGAGCGTTTATCTTTCTATATTCCCTTTGTCTAAGATGATAGTGAGCATTATTTAATGCATGATTTCTCAAAACTGCTTCTTTGTCTTCGAAGTTTTAACTGTAACCTTTTGTCTTGAGAATTTAAATTGGAATAGCGAGGTGTTGATTTGATGACATGTTTATGATATGGTGTTTAGTCTTAGTATTTTAAGAATGTCCACAACTGTATTGGCTGAGATTCTGATATTAGGTTGCCTTCCCAGTAAGTTAAAGGAAATACTAATTTTTTGTATTTTCTTTAATATAAGTAGGAGAAATAAATCCTTGGCTTTTTAACCGTGTTGGGAAATTTGGGCACCAAAAGGTAATCAGTCTGAAGTCTTGATTATTCGAAATATTTAGGGTTTTTGGTTGTGGGATTTTGATTAGTTAATGCATGGTTTGCGGTTTTTTGGTGATGAATTTATGGGTGGTTAACTTAAGAACTTGCTTTGAAATATTTCACTCTTTCTCATTGCAGTCTACAGTTGATGTTTGTTTTAGTTTCGTTTGTTTCAAGCAATGGAAAAATGGAAAATATTTTTTTGGTTAGAAGTGAAAGTAAGTCTTGTTTAATATCAAGTAATTTCTAAATAAAATTTCAGAAGATTTTTTTTTAAAATTTTAATTAAATTTATTTAAATGATAAATAAATTATACAAATATATTTGCTTAATAACTTATTATTATTCATCATCTTTAGCAGTTGAAGTCATATTACTTTGTTTTATTTTTAATGCATTTTTTATTTAAATAGTTAATAATATAAATGTAAGTTTTCTGTAATTTAAATTTTATCTTAATTATATAAATTAAAAAAATAAATATTTTCTGATATATTTAAATATTAAAAATATCTTTTGAAAATACACTTTTTCTAAAATATTTTTCTTAGATAATATAGATTACAAACAAGTTATTTTATGTCAAATAATCGAGCCTAAATATATTTGTTATTGCACGCTCAAATATTTGCTATTTCGACTCTACAATTAATGCCTGTGTGAGTACATGGATAAGGATATAGGAAAAACCAAGAAAAGTGCTTTGTTTAAAGGTTTAATGATTTAAAAAATTTAAAATTTTATGTGAATTTTTAATTATATTCAAAATTTTTAATTTTGTCAGTTATATCTTTAGTTAATGAATTAATTTTAATTATACTCCAAGTTAAAATCAGAATTTAGGAAAATATAAATTTAGATTCAATTGATCCTTATTTAATCAAATCTAAAATTAAATTTAGATCTTAATTAATATGATACTTTCAGTTTTTATTCAAATTAATCTCATTTTTTGCTTAATTGAATTTAATGTCTTTAATATAATAAATTTTAATTTTATATTTAAAATGAAAAATTTAAAATTATAATTCATAAATTCTTTTGATCTCTTTTTTTTTTTTTTTAAAAAAAAAATCTTTCAATCTCCTTAAAAATTAATTTTATATTTTAAATAATAAGTTGTTTGAACTATTTAAAATAAAAATTTCTACAAATATTTAAAAATAAATGCATTAACTTAATTAAATGATAGTTTTATTTTTTATTCAATTTAATCTCATTTTTAAAATTAAATTTATTTGTGTTTTTAATGCAAACTTCTAATTTAATGCAAATTTTCAATAAAGAATAAAAGTATCATATTTCTAACCTTAATTTTGAAATTGATTGAACAAATAGAAGATTATAAGGGTCAATTAAGTTTAAACATATATTTTACTAAATTCTGATTTTGACTTGGGGTGCAAAGTTAGGGTATAATTAATAAAACTAGAAGTTTTGAATACAATTAAAAATTCACATAAAAATTTGAGTTTTTTGAATCATTAAACCTTATTTGGAATCTGAACTTGTTTAATTATTTTACTATTTGAACACGTTCCAAATCCAATTAACTGTGTACTCATCTTAAAATTGATTAAGATTATTTGATTGCTACTCGAGCTTACTTAAATTATTTTAGTTTTTATATATTTTAATTAATAATTTGTATACAATAACTAGTGTTTCTCCAACTCCAATATTAATGGAGTAACCCAAAACCCAATGGCAACACCAAAAAAAAAAAAAATCACATTAATTTAAGTCTCTCACAAATAACATGCATATTACAGCAATATATACTTGATTCCAAGGAGGGTTGCCAAAAGTAGAATGAGAAAAAGCTTCTGTAATTATTATGCATTGTTTGTTTAAATGTCCACAGACAGGCCAGGGCAGTGTGTTTTTTGGTAGTTCTACATAGTAATAAACAACATTATTTTTTTTTTGTTTTTTTATTTTTACATTTAAAATGTTTGAAGGGATCAGGAGTTGTGATATTTTGAGTTTCTATATTAAAAGAAAGACACTACTCGACTATCAAATTATTAGCTGAGTGATAATAATTAGATATTGATTTCATAAATGAAAGAAATATAAAAATATTTCAAGTGATTTGGTCATGTTCACTCATGCACCATTTCTGCACCTAAATACAAGCATATGATGCAAATAATTGCTATCAATAAATTGCACAGCTTTTTTTGCTTCCTATTATTATTTTTTTTTCCTCTCACAAGGGAAAAAGTAGAGAACCTTTTCATCAGAAAATATACTTCAAAAAGGAGTTCATCCAGCAAAGATGAAGATGCCAGTCCAACAAACTTAAAAAATTTTCAAGATTGCAAACCATGGAGAATGATATTTATCTGTGTGTGATGAAATCATTGCTAAAACCAATGGCTGTCAAACGCTGTCTAAGGTCATCAACTTGATTTTTGAACTTGCTACATTTTCCTTGTTACCTTCACCAAAACTATGCACATTATTTTTAGGACCATGCAACCTTACATCTCCGTGATCTTTCACATGTTGCTTCTTCTTCCTTAAGCAGATCTTTGTCTCATCCTTCACGCTTGCTTGGCTCACCGGTCCAGTTGAGGTTCCTGCTAACCGATCCTTGCCATTTCTTGCAGATTCATTGGCATTGCTAATACCATTTCCAATTTTAGAACAACCCTTTGCATCAGAATGAAACTTTAGACCTCTATTTTTCGCTAAACCAGCAGAATTTTCCTGTAAACAGAAAATTTCATCATAGTAGAAGTACTTAACGATTAAAAACAAAAAATGAAAAAATTCTAGGCAAATGAAAAATATATAAATAATAAACATATAGCAACTAACCACATCAAAAAATCCCATTTTTGGTGATGGCATTCTAAGACCTGAAGGTCTTTGTCTGCTTGAAACATTAGCAGAAACAGGACTTGGAGACATTAGGATGTCAATGACCTGTGGATTCATGAACTTGGTTTCCTGAATTTCATGCCCCACAAAGTGCAGGCTATGATGCCTTTCAGAATCTGGTGTCTTAGAGGTGTCACCATCAAAAGAAATCTCTCTGATCGGAGTATTTACAAGATTGGCAGCTGAACTATTTACTCTCTGCTTGATAGATGATGATGATTCGGATGACCATCCCTCGATGGAGCTAGTAGATGGATAAGAAGATGATTTTGACGTAGTAGATAAACAAATAGAATCACTGGAATTCATAATCTCACTCTTGTTTCCAATTGAATATTTCGCAGGAGTTCTCATGCTTGAATCAGAAGCAGCCAGCTGCGAACCTGTTGTTCTCCATAGAGGGTTTGAATGAGATTTGCCAGTAAAATCAGCCGAAGCATAACAAATTCCTGAAAACTCATTTGTAGGAGCAGGCAAAACTGAAGAATGTGATTTCCCATATGGTTTTGAGCCAGAAATGATGTTATTAGACTCCCTCAAACACATTTTCTTTGAGACAGCTATATGTTTCCCTATAACAATCACATGGAGGTCAGTTACAATGGAAGTTACCTTCCCGTAAATGATGAACTTGAATTTTTTAGAATTTTACCAGTGGCAGATTTCATTCCTTTATTATCCATTTTGATATGATTCTCAGTCAATGAAGCTCTTTTGCTAGGAACTATCAGTGAAGGGTTGGAACGGCCAGATATCTTTGGTGGCTTAACAGATGATAAAGGACTGGCTTCTCCACTTGAAATAGCATGCTATATATGACCAACATGTAACTGATGTTAGTTCAAGCATGCTCAAAACCATTACTCCTATTATATGACAGTGACTACTAACCTATGCATCAATCTGGTTAATGGATGCAGCAGCAGATGCTACTTTAATAGCTATTTAAGCTAAAATATAAGACTAAACTAACCTATGCATCAATCTGGTTAATGGATGCAGCAGCAGATGCTACTTTAATAGCTATTTAAGCTAAAATATAAGACTAACTGTTGCTTGCTTCAAGACCAATTCAGATGATGCGTAGGTGATTTCTACTACACTAGATAATGTCAAGAACTTACTCTTGCTCGAGATGAAGCATCCAATATTTTTGAAGCTGGAAAAGAAATAAAAGCAGCAAATTAAACTGAGCGTAAATGGTAACTTATATAAAGAAAAGAAGTGAACATACAGAAAGGTAAAACATCTTTTGTAAGACATTAGTTACTAAAATAAAGTTGTCTTGGCTCAACTGCCAATAACATGGACAGTAAAAACATACAAAAGAGAATGCACAATGAATAACTTATACAGAAGTGGAGGTAAAAAAAAAAAAAAAAAAGGGAAAGAAAGAAACAGAAATGTTTCACCATGGCCATTCCGCCGTCCTTTTTCTCTTTTCAGCTTGCAAGTTGAAATTGCCACATTTGATGAAGTGTCAAGTGGCTTATGACTAGATGCTCTTACATCATGAAAAAGATCAATCTCAAGGCTTCCAAGAGAGTACCCATCACTAGTAATGGTAGAATTTGATTCAGCAGACATCAAGATTTCTTCATCAAATCCAGGGAACAGAAGTGACTCAGGCCTTTCAAATCCTCTATTTATGATAGACAACTCCTCAGCATCTAGAACTCCTAAGAATAAAAAAACAAGTACAATCAATCTAAGTCCCTGAAATGAGCAGATGATGAAAAAAGCTGAAATAAGCCTTACCTGGACTTGTAAAAAAGGCACTATCCCAAGCTAAACTTTTGCGCCAACTAGCTACTCGACTTGATCTTGCTGGTACTATGGATTCAAAGGGTAGAGATTTTGGTTCCATATGCCTAGTTGCATCTGCCGCATTATCTAATACTAGAAAATTAAGAGTCTCAAGCAACTCTTCTGGATCCAGAACACCTAAGCAGGCATGGAACACATAACAATATACTTATAGTCAACAGGAAGCTAAAGGAACTGAAATTAATAGACTGCACTAATCAAGCAATGTTTTTGAACCCATAAATCGAACCTGGACTCGTAAAAAAGGCACTATCCCAAGCCAAACTCTTGCGCAAATCACACTTAGATTCACATTGTAAAGAATCTCTCTCACTAGGCTGAAGAATATTGTGAGCATTCTCCATCACGGTCTCATCAACCTTCTTTTTATTACCTGAAAGTTCTGAAAAAAATAAAGAAAGGGAAAGTCAGTTTAGGCAGAAACAGGTGTCAAAGAGCCTGAAGCAAATGCAAGTAACAACTGCTGGACCCCTACATAAACCAATTACATTGATTTATTACTGAAGGAAAGAAAATATTCCTAAAAGGAGAGTAATGCAAAGTGCACAAAAAGTTGTGGATTCATTGGACTCTTAGTCTACCTAGTTGAACATTGGTGATTATCAAGCCTTTCAATCACCATTATTGTAAAAAGAAGCAGCTGTAGTATAAACATAAGACCCAAAACCTAAGATTCTAATCATCTTTATTACAATGTGCCACAGTAGGCAAATACAATTATAATCAAACAGCATAGAGGAAAGAAGATAAGCAATACAGATACCCTAAGCAGCCAGTATATGAAAAAGCACAGAAAAGGCCTTAATCTTAATTTGCTGAAGTTTTCGCCACAAGGATCATACATTTGATATATGATTTGATATGGGTTTTGCAATAAAAATATAAAATAAAAAAAAAAAGAAAAAAACTTACTTTCATGTAAGAATTATATCTAACTTTCCAAATAATGGGTTTTAAGGAGCCCCATTTCTATCAATTTTGAGGCACTTAGACAAGCAAACTGAGAAGTGCTTTTCGAAGTAAGCAATAATTCAACTATAAATAAGACAAAAAAGAAAAAACCAAGAAAATTCTATTAAACTTCAGAAACCAGCTCGACGTTTTTAAAGCAAGAATTCCCAAAATCAAGAAAAGAAATAAAGATAGCATGAGAATTCCAAAGATTCATTTCCTTTCTTTTAGAGAGAGAACACCTGGGAATTAAAATTGTTGGAAATTGGTTTTGGAGGAGCTGTTCATGGATTTGGAGCTTTTCTCTGAGATTTTTCAAGATGCTTGCTCTATTATTTGGTTCATTTCTTGTATTACAATACAAGAACGGAGAGATGCGACTGAGAGGGACAATTTAAAATTTTAGAGAAAGAAGTGTAATTAAAAGGGTAATTATTAGTATAATTGAAACGGATGTTACTATTTATGTGCTTTTTGGAGCGGCATTACAATGATTCTCTTCTTCGTTTTTGGGTCCAAAACTATTTCAAAATCGAAATGGTTAGATTACTCGCCAAGGAGAATCTTCTTAGTTAGGCAAAGGCACAGCCCAACGCCCGCATATTCCATGCCTTCATCACGATATTTGTCCATTCAGGTTTGAATTCCTGAAAATTAAATTTTTTGAAATTTTTATTTTGTTCTGAAAGTTCAGAATTTCACTATTAAGAGATTCAGCCCAATTCTTCTTTTTTAAAAATATTAATTTTTGAATTGGCTCGATTTTTAAATCAATAAGAATTCGATATTAATGAGACTCTCTATACAGTTTAATTGTTTGAAAATTATACTTGTTTTTAATCTATTTGTTTCCAAGATAAATAAGAGCAATTCATCATTCAATCATTTTAAGCAAGCAACAGTCTTACGCTAATACATAATTAAAATTATATAAAAAGTCCTTTATAATAATATGAAACGAAACTGAAATTTTGAAATAATACTTTAATAATATCAATAAGAATTTATACTACTAGCATTGTTTGAATGGTCAAACCCCATCCAGCGCCATAAAGCCCTTTTAATATGATCTGTATTAAAATTCCTCTCCTCTATTACTATTAACCTTATGAGGATCCTAATTTTGATCATTTTGGAAATAAAAGGAACCATAAAGATCGAATCTTTCTGTGACTTTAGTAATCAAACTGTCTTCTTCTGGTTATATGCTCTAAACCCAAAAAAAGTTTGTATCCGTAGTTCAGTATAACTTGCCTTTAGAAAAACTATACAGCTGGTAGTCAGTCCGGTCGTGGATAGCATCTCCAACGTCGCTCACATAGTGGTCTTCTCCAATGCTTCTTACTAGACTTCTGAATAAGTGAGATGGGAACGGTCCTGCTTTCTTAGGCTGTCTGTAGTACTTTCCAGCACTGGCTTAGCTGCCTTCGCCTGCATTGCAAGTAATCAAAACCATAATATACGAAATTTTTGATATGGGCAAGTGTTATTCTGCATAGATATTTTACCGCTTCTAGTAAATGATCGTGTGGGATTTGAGGAAACAGATGATGAATAACATGCGTGCCAATATCATGGTGGATATTGTTGAACAATCCATAGTCACGATCAGCTGTTGTAACCCCTCCGAGCAAATAAATTACTCCATATCTGTTAACAAAGATCCATGGAGATGGTGAAATTCTGTTTCTTGCGGAGTTAGCTACTGTTCTGGTACTTGAAAAGACTGATAATTTAAGTACCTTGCTGCTGTAGAAGGGAAGTTACTGTTCATATCCATGGTGATGCAAGTATGTAACAAACCGCAGAAGGAACGTCATATCAATCAATCATCAACGAGCTAGTACAAATAGACAGAGAGAAGAAAATGAACTAACCAGATAAGGAACACCATAGAGCTTAAGCACTTGGAGGGTACCAATAACTTGGCATGAATAGAGGAGCAAAAGAATCATCATAGTCCAACAAATAGTTGAAGTTAACACGGCTATCCTTTCGTGAGGAGCAAACAAGTCACCGTAGGGATTGAAGTGGGAACCTTCTTTTCCTGGACTTCTTGACCAATGAATTAATGCAGGCCATCAGAAAAGGCAAGACACTAAGCCTTTAAACTTAACCTATTGAAAGCTCTATATGTCTAGATACTTAGTTGAGGAATTTGGTTACCGGATATGCAAACATGGGGAGAGGAACAGTGAATATGACAAGCCGAGTAATAAAATCTAATTTCTTAAAGACCTTCTCAGGCAACTGAAAGAGATACAGAGATTCTTAGTCATATATATTTGGTTACGACAACAAGGAAAGGAACACATGTTAATGATGGAACAAACACTTACCGGAACCCAAGATTCATCCTTGTCCACATTTCCATGATTCTGATGGTGGGTCCTGTGGTTTATTCTCCTGTATAAATTTAATGTACCACACTAAATATAATCAAAGAATGAAGTGATCAAAAGCAGGGGAATAACAGGAAGCTGACCATCCATGGTAAAGTACAAGAATTGAAGAATGCAATAGATGCCCCACCACATTATTTAGCATTGGGTTATTGGAAAAGCTTCCATGGCCACTGCAGATCCAAAAACAAAATATGAATATACTTTATCAGTTAAACTCATAAATGCAAAGGCAGAATGGTAATACCAATCATGGCCAAAGATAGCGCAGAACATTGTGCCCTGAGCAGCCGAGTAGAGGGGCCACAAAACCCAGGTAGTAGAATTGCAGTCAAATGCAAATGCACCCAAAACAAAAAGATGACTGGAACGTCCCTTAAAACATGGCTGAGAGACCTCCATAGGTTGTTGACCCAGCAGTGTTGAGGAACGGCAGCGCGGACCTCAGCAATCTCGAAAGGGAGTGGACTACTTGGGTCAAAATGACCTTCTCTATCAATCTTGTCATTAACACAACCATTAAATGTGAATGTATCATTATTGCTATTGTACGTTGCTTCAAAGAAAAACAAGAATCCTAATCCTGGAGATGATTTATCAGCAGCAGAGGCAATGGCACAGTAAACTATAAACAGGATTTATTTTTCTAGGTTCATGTAGTTTAAACTGTAAACTATAAACAGGGTTGCATCAACTTGTAGCTGTAGGCTATAGAGAATGAGCCATTTGAAGAGAAATGGTCAAATATATGATCTCCACATACCTATTTTCCCGGTACTGAACCTCCTTCTTTGGGGAATAATAAAGCTCTAGACCATCTCTACTTAATTTAATCTTTGTGAGAGAGAAAAAGACAATTTTTTTGCCTTGATCTTTCAAAAAATTTGATTGGGGACTTGTATTATAGTATATTGTAATCTTCTAATAAAATCTAAAAATTGATAATAATTACAATGACTATGAAAATTATTAATACTATTCAGATATATACGTGATTAATAATATAGCTAAAACAATAGAGAGTGCAAAATACATAAATTTTTAAGTTTTTAAATATTATATATATTTTTAAAGCAATCTGTGCTGATTATAGAAATAATACTGAAAAATCATTACTACATCAATAAAGCTAATAAATCCACTTAAGAAAAATAAATAGTTCTTAAGTAAAAAAAGTAAACAAAAAGTATCATAGTTAAAGAAGGGAAAAATCAAATCTAATTAAAGTTGAAGTACTTTTTTCTTATCATTAAGAATTTTATTTTTTATGCCATAATTTTAATATGAATATGGTGAAGTCATCTAGGTGTGGATAAAAAATTTAAATTTAATCATTTCTTTCCATACTAGAAAAAATACAAAAATAATTATTTAGATATGGATATTTTGGAAAAGAAATAAAAGTTTGAAAGTTCAATTTCACCAAGATAATTAGTATTAACAAGATGTCGATACACATGTTGTACTAATATTTATTTGATATTATTTATTAAAATTGTAAAAATTTTGTATTAATTTTTATATTCCATTACTTTTGATATATTTTTCATCATTATATTTTATAATATAATCAATATAATTTTATTAATTAATTATAATAGCGAAAAATTAATACAACTAATATTTATTTAATTTAATCTTACTATACCATAATATATCTCATAAAATTTAAATATATTTAATTTTAGTTGAATTTTAAATATATTTTAAAGATCAAATTTAAAATTAAATGAATATTTAAAATGATCTAATATATTTTATATTAAGCCCTAATTGAAATTTGAAGATATATGTTGAGAAATTATTATGAACGGATGGTAAAACATGAAAATTTGATACATAATTAAAGAGTATTATACACTTTTTGATATGACTTTTAATAGAAGAGCTTTGTAGTGTAACAAAGAAGATTGATTTCATATAATGTTTTCAAGTGAATAATGACTTAAATATTTAAATTCCTAAATTCATATTTATCTATTTTTAACACTGCTAGTTGAAAACTTGAGAAACAAAATCTAAGATAACAGAAACTTTTAAGTAATTAGTTGTTTAATGACTTTCGAATCAAAATCCCTCATTGAAAAATTAACAAAATCTGGATCACTTATCGATTTTGACAAAACCAATGATTGAAAGCACACTTAAACAACAATAACAAATTTACATGCATTATAGATTTCACTCACCATATGATTCTTTTACCAATCTCCTTACTTTGACAATGTCTAGTCCACATTCACGATTCCTATTTACGCTGTCATTGAACTACAACGGCACACAAAAATGGTGGTTTATTTCAGTAATTTCTTTATAATTTAGGGTTAGAATTAGAGAATAAGAATTGAGAATTTATTTTTTATTAGTTGGGATATAAATAAATAATTTTTCTTCAGTTATTGTTGGAGGCAAAACTCCCACCTAGAACCTAATTTGAAGTCATTTAACATTAATGTAAAAGCTTAAGTTTACCACTATTTGAAGAAGCGACTAAATAACTGAAATAAATAATTTTGCAAGTTAAATGTCTAAAATTATATATATATATATATATAGAGTGAGAGAGAGAGAATGAATCTTTTAATTTTAAATTGATTTAAAATAATTTGGCACAATTTTAAAATGAAACTATTCTAAGATTGAAATAATTTCATGTTTTTATAATCAGAATAATTCAATTAAGAAATTCATTTTCAATGCTAGTCCAATTTAGAGATATAATGATTTCAAAATTTTCATATCGTATACTTAATTCTAAATTAAAATACTTGATTACTAAATCATAAATTTAATAATGCAATACTATGTCATTATTTTTTTGTTTTAAATAAAATTTTAAATATCTTTAATAATAAAAAATCAAATCAATTTGGATTAATTCGCAAATCAAATCAAGATTAAGTCATGGCCCACATGTTAGACTTGAATTGGATCAAGTTTGATGGAAATTTTTTTTTTTGGATCATTTTAGATTTTTTGTTAGATTAGTTTAAATCAAATGTTCGAGTCGAGTTAGAAATTGTCACTCTAAATTTTTATATACAGTATAAATATATATATTCAATCAGTTTAATTAATTCTTAATTTTTTAATATGAAAAATCAAAATCACACTATTTTTTTTAAATAGAAACAGAAATCACAAGATTGATAAATTGAATGTTTCAAATTAATTTTGGTCAATTTTGCAGTTTCTGAAATATTTTACTCATCTCTAGCAATGTGTACTAGTGAATTTATTGTTAATTTTGATATAATGAAGGTGGTAGAAGGAGCTATGGAAGCATCCACGGTGAGAGATAAATAGGTAAGGTTTATGTTGATTGGTGCTTAGGTTCATGCTCCCAAAATATATACGCAGTTAATAATAATGCTTATGTATATGGATGATGAATACAACGCTTAGAAGGCTACTAGTTAAAAGCCCATATTTTGCTGCGGGAATAATTTATTCTCTTTTTTAAATACCCAAAATTTAAGACTTCGAATGATAAGAAAGAAATTATATACAATTTTATTCATATATTTTAAGAGTATAATGATACTATATCTCAAATATTTAGATATATGTTGTAGTAATGATTATAAATAATTAAAAATAATAGTTCTATTTTAGACAAGTAATCAACACTTTTAAAGGGCCTTTAAATATATATTATTATCAAGTAATCATAGTGCTAAACTTACAATTATATGACAATGGTACTTCATAAATATCATGCACAGTTACATGACCACTGAATATATATTGCTATTAAGTAATCTGCCAAACTACTGTAAATTATAAAACATTACATAATAGGAGCTAATGTGTGGCTCTACTAAAAACCACCGAAATAATAGAAAATCTTATGTAATAATAGTGGATAACTTTAGTTAAAGCCTCTAAATTGAGCATTCTTCTTTAAAAGGAGAATATATTACAAAATGCAATTTAGACATAAATCAAAACTTTAATATAAAATGCATTCTAATAATTTTATGTACACATATCAATTACATTTATAAGCTTTCATGTTAATTTTACGTACATGTTTGACAATATATATATTTTTTTTGAAATTTCTTTTGGCAATTGTAGAATATTTTCAATAATAATATTTCATTTGGGATTAAGATTTTTGCGTTATATGATTTTAAAACATAAATAATCTATTCCAAAAAAATTAAATAAAGGAAATAAGTATTTAACATGTGAAAATAAAAAAGAAGGTAGAAATAATCTACAAATAGAAAATAAAAGAGAGAAAGTGTTCTTATCATTCCATACTTTTACTTATTTAAAGTGATAAATAATTACACATAAAATTTTTTATTTAAAATTATATTAATATCATTATATCGTATACGGTATTGCAATATTTATTAACTTGCATATCAATATTGAATTAAATTTAACAATATAGAAATTATTGTTGTTCTTAAATATTTTTCAAGTTAGAATAGTTTGAGCATTTATTAACATTAAATCAAATATAAGTTATAAATTTTTGACAAATATAAATTAAAATATTATTTAATTTATAGTTATAACTACTTCAATTATGATAATAACTTTAATAAAAAATAAATAAAAAATTTTGAAATCTAAACTGTATAATTGTAAAAAATAAAATTTGTAATCTTCTCTTTAAGTATAAAATTTAATATTTTAAATTTAAATATTGAATATAAAATCTCAAATAAATTTATATCAATATTCTAGAGGTGAAATTTTTATCTTAGTATATTATAATTTATTTTATATTAATAATAAAATGATATTTTCAGTCGTATTATAATTTTAGTGATAGATTTTAAAAATCAATTATAATTTAATATAATAAAAAAAATAAAAAAGCATTGCAATTCATATAAAACATAATAATTATCGTATTAATTCATTGTTATTTTAAAATTGGTACATTAAAATAAATCGCTATAATTTATGATCAATTTTTATTATGATCACTAAAAATTAATTTTAAGCAATTATCTCACTTAAATATGACTGTTGCTTTATTAACATAATTTAACTAAATTAAGAATCTCAAAATTATACAACACCCACAAACGAATAACAGAAATATGATAATTCAAATTTAATTTTATATAATTATGAAATAAATAGATCAATGGTAATTTTTACTTAACAGTTCAGTGACTTGAGATCTTTAATTTAATTTGATTATGTTAATTAAAATAATAATTATATTTAAATAATCTAATTGATTAAAATTATATTTCAACAATAAGAACTAAGTTTCAATCATAATTCAATGATTATTGAAATAAATTGCTTGAATATAATTTCTGGTTCTCTTCAACATTGAGATTAAATCTATAAAAATGTTACTCTGTAAATAGTTTTCTCGTTACAGGCCATTGAGGTAAGTATATTTATTCTTTTTCATTGTTAATTTTTGAATTTTCACGATGTTAAATGGATTTTTATTTGTTATTTTTTTGTTTTAGTTTGGAGATTTAACTTTTTTTTTTTTTTCTTTTGGCTTAGCAAAAAAAATGATATAAAAATATCTCAAAGAAAGAAAATTAGATGAAATTGTTGGAAAATCGATACATTAATTTTATTGATTGAGTGAATAAAGATAACGCCTAAAATAATAAGAGTTTCAATAAATAGGAAGACAATTAAACAAAAAAAATGTCACAATTTGAAATTCTCAACCCTTTAAAAAAGCCATTGAAAACTAACTTTCAACTTAATTATAAGGTTTATCTATATATATATATATATATATATATATAATTTGAAATGAATCTTTTTATTTAAATCAGTTTAAAACAATTTGAAATAATTTTGAAATGAAACTACTGATTAGAATAATTTCACTTTTTTTAATAATCAAAATGATTTAATTTTCAAATTAGTTCAATTTAGAGATTCGATTCGATGTAAAAATCATCCTCTTACGTAATTAACTTTGGTGTCAGTGTTTTGACTCAACTATTGGGATACCAACGACTACGAGCGGAGCATTTGTTAGCTTTGCCTTGTTTTATTAATGGGTGGGACAAGTTGAGCTACACAATATTTATTTTAGATATTTTAATAATTTATTTTATAATATAATTTACATATAATAGAATAGGTAAAGAAAATATTGATAATAGAATATGTAAATTTTAGAAAAATAACAGAATATGTAAATTTTAGACATTATATTATAATTATGGGCCAAAAAATTTAAAGAAAATACTATTTTTTATTTAAAATTTTTAATAAAAAGTCTTCATATTGTATTGCAATATTAGCTAATCAAAAAAAAAAAAAAAATTTATATATATATATATAAGCTGATGTATGAAGTAGAATTGAAGCAGGCGAAGCTCAAAGATCTCAAATGTTGAGAGATAAAGTGAACTCGTACACATGATCAATGATAATTTCGTTTAAAAACCACAACATTGTTATTAGCGTGGAAGAATCCATGAGTTGAGCTGGACGCAAATCCAACATCATACACATGCAAGACCCGTATCAACATAAACTATAAGCTCCTGGCGCTGAAATAATGACCCATATGAATACTCTGATGGTTAGGGAAGAGCATATTATTGACTTTACAATAACCCCCAATCAATGCAACTTCGTATCATTTGGTTTGCTGCCCCTAAAAGCTGAAAGAGAGAAGAATGATCTTGTTGCTGAAACAGAGTAATATTAAAGGTTGTTAGCATATCTAAATTCATCACCCGATAGAGGGGCTGACGATTAGAGGGGGGGGGGGGGGAACCAAATGAAGCAAAGAAACTAAAATTACTCAAAACAAAGAGGAAGCGTAACATACGGGAACCAAACAATTAAAACAGAAAATTCTGAACATGATAGAAACACACCTTTAGCTGAAGAAGTTGCAGTTGAAATATGGCCCATATGCGATTTGTGAGAATTCTGGGCTTGCAATTTGCCTAAGTTTGACTGAGCTGCATCCAGAAATGTATAATCAGTCAACAAGATAGATGCACCAAATTGAGAAACAATAACAGCACTCATTTTCATTTGTTAATCAAGTGCACACAAAGTAGAAGTGAAAAACCAGAAGCAAGATTAGTATGTATGGTAGCTACTATGATTTTTTTAACAGTGACAGTAACTACGTTTTTTTTAGTTCTCTAGACCTAAAATAATCTTTTCCAGGAACTAGAAATCAGGATGAAGTAGTGAAAGCAAAAAAGCAAATGTACCAGAGAGAGGTTTGTGAGAATCTATAGTTGGTTCATGTCCTCCAAAGAAAGTAGTTTGCTGGCCGTAGTTCTTTGAATGAAGTGCTGCCTTCCTCAGCAAATTGTCAGTGTTTGGCTTACTGATGGCTTTAGATTCTTCTGTATCATCCTCTCCTTCAGAAAAGACAGATGGGCTCAACCAACCTGCTAAATTGGCATCCCCCTTACTCTTCCTGGCAAATTTCAAGAGCCGTTTCAACCCTTTAGGAGCATCTTTTTGGTAGACCATGGCAGGAGGATTTTCGGCATTTCCCCACTCAACTGTATCAGGTTCACTACTGTCTTCTTGCAGCATCTGTGACAATGAATGACGAACACGTGAACTTGCCAATCCAAGAGATTCAACATGGACTGGAGAAGCAAGCTGACATGTGCCATCATCATATGAACTATGCATATTCTGGCATTCATCTGTTTGCTCCCACAAAATGGGAGAGATCATTGAATCTTCTTGGGACTGAATCTTTCCAGAAGACTCTGCTGTATCTTTGAAGCTGTCATCCCTGTCGGTGGCAAACTCATTGACGTTCTCAGATTCATTGCAATTCTGAGGACTATTGACCATTGTTTCAGGACTCATAGCTGCATTAGCATGATCTGATAACACTATATCTTGATCTTGATGCTGAATCACAGGGACAGAAGCATTAACAGCCACCTCATTATCTGCAGTTTCAATCATATTCCCAGAGTTCACGGAAGATTTCTCCAACTGAGAAGAATGTTTCGTCTTGCTCATAATTGGACCAACAACAGAAGCAACTCCAGATCCTTTGCGTAGAAAAGGTTTTGATTCCAGAGGCACTACACTGCTTTTCTTGGTCATCTTGTTATAGAATCTAGGCCTTGATGAAACCATACCAGAATCATCTCCAGCACCTACTACAACTTTTGTTTTTGTAGTTTTTTCACTTTTTGTCACTGTTTGCTGCATCTTTTTTTCAACCCCCTTTAAGCTCCTGTGACTATCAGTCTGGCTTTCCTTTACATTTCTGTGACTCAGTTGGGATCTTCCTACTTTAGCACTTGATCGGGGAAGGGATGTGGTTGCCTGAGGTTTCCGACGTGTTGGTGTTGTACCAGCAGATGAGTTCCCTACTGGAGCTTTAGATGGTGATGATCCCACCACTCTAGATGAAGGTGTTGATGGCCATGATTTACGAGTAGGAGGCAAGGTTGATGCTTTAGATGAAACTTTCCTTACAACTGAAGCTTTTGGGCTCTCATTCCTGAGATTTCCAGACTGAGATGGATTCTTGAGTGATTTTTGGGGTTGGGATGAAGGATGCTTTTTAACTGCATCCTTCACAATTCTGGATGCCATTTCAGCCTTCTGCTCATCAAGGGTCTGCTGCAATGCTCTAAATTGTGCTTCTTTTTCTGCTTTTTTCCCAGCATTCTCCACTCGAAGTTTCTCATCCCTCTTCTCCTTGTAGTGGTCATAAAATCCACCTCTATGCTCAGAAGCCATATTTTTGTTTCTGCTACTTTGAGGCTTCCTGGTTCTCACAGGCTGAGTTTCCATCATTTTCTTCAGCATCTGGTTCAACTCTTCCTTTTGCGGACTCCCTCCAGCCAAGGTTGCTGGCAGTTGATTGCTTTTCTCACCCTGTGTTCTATCAGTGTCTGTTCCCATGTCCACTGGATCAAGTGCTCTTTTTTCCAGTATTTTCAACTCAATATGAACTTTATCAGTCTCACAAGGATTTTGGCATCCAGATGCAAAATCGGACTCCAATTTTTCTTCTACTTGTAGATTTGAATTCTCTCCATCCACAACATCATTGCAAGGCAGTGGCACAGAGTCTTCAGAAACCAGTTCTGGTCGACAGGGAACAGAACTTTCCACTATACCAGCACTCCATCTTCTCAGCACAGATTTATTTGTACCCAGAGAGAGATTCGACGAGGAACTACTTTTTGGAGCATCTGCACCTTGATTCTTTTGCTTGCTTTCAAAAAGGTTGATTGCATCTTGAACAGTCATCCTGCGCACATTATTCTCAGGTTTCTTACTGATTTGTTCTAATCCTTCCTCTTCACTACTGTTTGCAGCCACATCTCTGTAAGATGGAATCCTCTCTCTAGCAGGATAATGACCAAGGCTCTTAATGGTTAATGCAGGAGACCGGCGTGACCCACTTCTCCCTATTTGAATCCTCCGCATTGGTGATGCTGACCTTCTTGGTTGAGCAGATCTTGTAAGAGCTCGACTTCTTTCTGCAGATATTTGATTTTCGTCACTCGAGTAAGAAGACTCGCTTTCAGTTGAACTTTGTCGCTCAACCTGAGCAACTATCGCAGGCGAAACACCATATTGTAGTGGTGTTTGTGACTGCATTGATCTTGATTTTTGAGTTTCTCCATTTGTTTGACTCGCATTGTCACTTCCTGACATGAATGTAAATGAGTGCTTGCCATTGATTGCAAGCACAGATATCTCACTCTTGTGACTCAGTTCTAAGAATTTGGATAAAGAATTCCTGCAACAGAAAGTACCGAGATGAAATCTAGCAATCAATAATTATTTCCTGCAACCATTTAGCAAAATACAGTAACCATCAAGAGATAAGGAGAACGACCATAGCGCAGTTGGAATGCCAAATTCTTTGAAGCAGATGTATATTTTGGTAAATTACTTACTTTAATTCTGCTGCTCCAAAATGATCACAAAATTCTATTAAATTGATAATGTCCTTCAAAGAGCAGGTGGCACCAGCAGCCTGGTTTAGAGCTGCAGGAAACTCCCTTCTCAATGCTGCGAGCCTCAAGTCCATAGCTTGCAATAATTCATCCCTAGGGATACAATTTTCTATGGCTTAGTGGATAAGTGGCCAAGATAAAAGCTAGTGGCAAAAATAACTATAAAAAAAGACTTACTTTGAAGTATCTGATGATGCAACTTTTACTTCAGGCTATGAATAGGTTTAAAACAAAATGTGTTAGTTGTAACTAATGATTCACAATCACAAAATATAAATAAGAAAGACCTTTTAAATTATCAAAAGCAGAACTGTCAACAAATGTCTGTTAAACAGTGAAAGTGATTACTTTGAGCGTTGGTACTGTCTCAATTGAGTTGCAGTCATCTGTTCAAATGAGGAAAGATACAACTATAAATTTGTGTTGAAAATCTTAATGTCCAAAATATTTTAGCAAGATCCTATACTAGCACCATGCCATGCAGTGACATACATCAACTTATATGGTTAAACTCTTCTGTGAAACAAATACCAAAAGTTGATTAGATTGCTGTCGAATGTAAAAACAGGGAAGGCAAATCAAAACTTATATAATGGAAAGAAATGAACAGCAGCAGAAATAAAAAGATGGAGACCAAGGACTGATGCAGTTACTGAAGCGATATTACCAGGGACTTGACAAGCTAAAAATGACTTGGGCTACTATTACAATTTTGATTTCAGTGAAACAGTTGAATCTAAATGATGAGATTTCCAATGTAAAGTCTCATGTTTGGAATAGCTTTCTTTATGAGAAGTGAGATAGACATTCTTTGATAAACTTAAGTATCTGGTGAGGGGTTTTCATTGAGGCAAGGACTTCACAAGGTGCCCGTACCCAGGGCAAATGAGGAACTCAGTCAACCCTAGCTTATAAATGCTATAACGACAAAATTGCAGCACTAAACAACAATTCTACATTTGAATCCTTTTACTACTTTATGAACCATTATTAGTTTTTTAAAAATGCTGTCCAAAGGGGCATCAGAATTTCACCATAGAATTTTGCCATCAATAAACACTATTTTCTTTTTTCCACAACAGAATTCCTAGAACCTGACATATTATTCTAATTATAATTCCACATGTAAGATAAGACATTCACCCCTCTCATTTGTTTATTTTATATCATTAATGTATGCTTTGCACACCTATAGAAAATCAATCTTTTTATATTTATTTTCTCATTTTGAAGCCTATTGTGCTTGGAAACTCAGCTTCACTATTGACTCCCTTTCAAGGAGATATACAAGGACATGCATATGGCTTTCTAAGGTCTCAACAACATTGAACATCACATGCCATTCTGTGTTAGGCATCCAACTAAGAAACATCATTTCATGAGGAGGGAAAAAAAAAAAAAAAAAAAAAGAAGGAAGGACAACATTAGCTGCACTAGTTTTATTCGCTTCACCACCCTCAAAGATATTATATTATTTCACTTTCATACATGTTAAGGAATCTAGGTTTTGGATGAGTTCTAAAGAATCCATTGATTTGTTTACAATCCATCATTTGGTTGAGAAGTCAAAAATCCATCATTTATCATAATCCTTCAAAAAGAGGGATTCTAGAATTCCTCACAGGAGATGGGATTTTATGAAATCTGCCATGTTAATGAATAAGGGGTCAGAACTGATTTTTTTTTTTTTTTAATTATGAAAAATACCCTTCAATTCCATTGATTCGATATGCATACCAAAGAAATAAGATTTACAAATCAAGGAATTTAAAATACAAGGATTTTATCAAAATTCAAGTATTTAAAACCCTCAAACTAAATAAGGATCACATCATAACACTCTTAGTACATGAAAACACATTTTACAAATATATATAATCACGGGAGTTTTTTTTTTTTTTTGTTTTTTTACCCCCTTCTGTGTATGGGGATGGGGGATGTTAGAGACAGTGAGAAAGCTTTCAATCAGATGACCCTGCTAATTTTATTGTTTACATTCTTAAAGGATACATGAAATGCCTCTATGACCAAAGTTTTTGCTATGGAAGAGAAGAAAATAATTGTGTAACATATTTATAATAGAAGCATTTCTGGAAATTCCTTTGGCAATCTTTTGGTAAAAGCTTGGCGGTTTCCCCCCCACTGAGATGTCTTTCTGATTTGTCTCTCCAAACTACACTTACATCCTCTCTTTGGGATTTGGTAAACTAACAATAAGTCGGACATTGAAAATATTGTGGAAAGCTGTAAACTTCATATTTGTCTAAACTACAAGTTACCTGTTTCCCCACTTTCAGAATAATCCTTACGCCTCTGACAGAAGAAAATTCATGTTAAATAGAATTACCCGGCAATCAAAGATAGACTATGAAAGGGTTCAAGATATAACCTGAGCATGCAAAGAAAGATGAAATTTTCTGGCCTCCTCCAATTGAGACATTTCGCCTTCCATAAGCTTACTGGAATTCAACAAATCCGGAGAAGCAACAATTTGCAGAAACCTAAGAAAAAAAATATAAAGATGTAACAAGAAGAATAGGCAGCCACCATCAACTGAGAGAAATGCCAAAAATGACAAATAAGTACTAATATCACAAGAACCTTTTAAAAGTTGACTTTGTGAACCATGTTGGATCATTGAGTCTTCCTACTTGAAGTTTAAAGTTAGCATTAGATCCTTTACTGTTCAATTTGTTCACTCCCGGTAAATGTGGCAAGAGTTGTTCTAGCAGTCCAGTAACTAGTTTCTCCACTTTGCCATCACCACAGACAAACGCCTCATATCTAAAATATTATTGGGCACATTAGAGAACTTTAATTATAAAGCAAAAGATATCATTGAGAGGGAAAAAAATAAGAAAGAGGTGCCCAAATAAGATGCATCCATAAATAGAGGAGATTATTATAAAAGTCATCAAAACTGCTAACCTGTATTTGTGTAATATATCTAACTTACAAAGCAACTACATTCATAAGTTGCATTCCACATCAATGCTGTCTACGTGTCAAGGACAATAACTACTCATATCTAGACATTGGGAAATTTATGGAGCATTCTTTTCTATATGCCACATTCAAGTGTGGACATTTTGAAAGTCTGATGATGACAAATTAACAATATCAGAACAGTCATGAGTTCCTTGATGAATAGACATAATCAAATTTTCTAAGGACGATATCTTCCTACTGCCTGGGCTGCCCGGGCAGTAAGAAACTCCTTCAACCCGCAATGTGACATCTCCACATACAGTCAAAGGGCATTTAAAATTGTACAATTTCCAAGTGGGTTTTAAAAATCAGCAGTCCAAAATCAGTTCCAACATTAATGAGTTCTCCAAAATCACTGGGTTTACAATTTTAAATGTCATGTGGCTGTATTTGGAGATGTCACATCACAGGTTGAAGGAATTCCCTGTTGTCCACGCAACAGGAAAATATTGTCCATTTTCTAAACAAGAAAGTTTAAGAAAGTATTTTAGTAATCTTACATAATTAGAGGCAATTACGTAATCCTGGCCCTGCTTTTCTAGGATTTTGGGTAGGATCAATATAGAGCATGTTTGGCATTGCTATGAAAAAATCTGATTTTGAGGCAAAAATTAGAAGAGATTGCTTCCACAAGTGATTATATCTTGATTCAATATGAGTTTTGAGGCTAAAATATTTACTTGAAAAAAACTAATTTTTTAAGACATTGCCAATAGCAATATTTACTCACAAAACTCATTTTGAAAGAATTTATAATCACTTACGAAAAAAAAAATTTGTTTTAACTTTTCCATAAAATCAGATTTGTTTAATAACAATGCCAAACTCAACCATAACCACTTTTAACAATTTTCTTAAACACAAACCTACTCCTTCAGCAAGGGAAACTGAAGATTCTGCCATTGTATCAAGAATATAGCAGCCCTATCAGAATACCCTACTAAGCAAATCCCAACCAGAATGTGCAAACTCTTGTCTAAGTGCACGTGTGCATGCACAGCAACATGAAGCAAAGAAATACATTACACTCACAACCATTGTACATGCAGAATGTGAAATTTTCAGTGTCATTCAAAGTTTAAAGACAACTTTAAACACACCGATGTAGATGCAAACAAACTAAAGGAACAGTTTTGTTCATATAAGGGAAATAGAGAAAGGTTTCAATGCAGCTGAAACCAAAATAATTTGAATAATTTAACAGTGATGTATAGCCTAGCAATTTTCTGACAAGGTTAAAACTACATAATGCAGACTGCTAAGTCATCAACTTATATTGTTCTTGACTGTGAAAATATTTATCATCTTCGATGAAATGGCTCAAGTAGTGCTTATTGAGAAACCATCTTACCTGTTTTCAGTTGGAAAAATCTGAATAGTTGCATAATCTAAAGGTACATCAGCATCTATGCCGTGCTCCATGTCAACCTGTAAGAAAGGAAGTTCTATCTTTATGGAAGCAAAAAGACCAATAACAGATTGTGCCATTGTTCAAATATTTCTGTTCTTTTTCCAAATATGCGCAATGATTATAACACATAAAGAAAAACTTGAAAATTGCTAAAATTCAAATAATCTCAACTCATATGTGGAAGACAGCTGCCTTAGAACTCTAGAGAACGACTTCATCATACATCAACTGTCAATTTAGTTTATAAATAGTGACAATCAAATAAGACAGCTCACATGATTATATATGAAGAGGAAAATAAGAAGGCAGAAGGAACAAACGGTAAAAAATATTAAAAATCGACAAAATCTAGGAAATCATGCAATTGATGGTCAAAATGAACTAAGATATGCAATTTAGCCAATAACAGTTACAAATGCATCAAATTAAACCCAACAATCAACATCAACATGGATATGAGGTATGAAAGCCACCAATTTGATATGGCCAGTGACGGAGACTGTAAACAAACTAAAATCCTAAGATGGAGAGTGTTAAATTTTTCAAATTGAATTCAAGTAAATTGCCAACAGCACAGAAAACTGGGATAAGCGAGATTGCTCGTGTGAAGCTGGACTAGGAAGAAGCTATAGGATATGGTAAGAAGTAAAGAAGACAAAAAGGAAAGGAGGGCAATGGAATTGCATAATTAGAAGAGGGCATGGCACATTTCCTTCCTAAAACACTAAACTTAATTGAGGAATATGTAGATACCAAAGGCTGCAAATGAATGCCAACTGCAGCATCTAGTTTCAAGCAACAAGAAGAGCTACTTATAATTGAAGCAAATCAAAACCAATGATTTCGAATTGAAGAAGACATATTCAGATTCAGCATTTGGAACAACAACCCAGAGAAAATTCCCTGACAGGTGAAAATGACAAGAAAGTGATACGACAAAGACAAAGAAGGAAATGATTCAATTGCTTTGAACTAGAAAATATATATATATATATATATATATATATAAAGAATGGAAGTCAGATCTAGTGAATACAATGCAAAGTCCTATATATCCCCAAAAAAAGGAACCAATTTATCTCAGAAATTTTTTTTTAAATAAAAAAGGAAGAAAGAAGACAGCAACAGCAGCAGAAGCAAAGCCACACACCGACAAGTAGTGAGCAGTGAAGGCAGAAAGAGAAAACAAGAGTGGGAATAGAAAACGTTAAGTGAAATGGAAGTAAAAGAAAGAGAGATTTTGGGTCACCTGAAGCTGAAGAGACGAAGTTCAGCTCACAATCTCTCAAAGGATAGACAGAGATCTTGAATTCGAGCCCCAAGATTTTTCCATTTGTATTTGCATTCTGTCATGTCTCCCTTCCTCAGATTTTTTTAAAAAAAAAAAAATAATTATTTCCATTTTTACACTTATGCTATCTTTTGTTTTTAACTAAAGTAGAAGGTATGGTAGAAAAGTGGTTACAGCTAAGATTGAAGGTTAGACAAATGTATGATGAATGTCTTTTTTTTTTTTTTTTTTTTTTTTAATTGAGTTCCAATTTGCTGAAAAAATTACAAGAAAATAATTTTGTTTATAAAATTTATGAAATATATCAAATAAAATTCATTAATCGCAAAAAAAAAAAAAAAAAAAACTATACTGGGCCATATTTACAGCAGAGGTACAAGAGCGGCTGCCTGCGTGGCAATCCAAGAAGTAATAAGAACAATAATGCAAATAAATTCAGAATAAACTTAACGCGCTCTCTTGACACGTGATTTCACTTCTCCTGTTGCTTGCTCGTCTTGTGTCTTGTCCTTTTAAGGACCAAAATGGAGTTAATTATGGGCTGGGCCACCCATTACCAATTGTTGTACGTAGCTTAGCTACCTGCCTTCCAACATAAAACGAGCCGACCTACTCAAGGGTTTGAATTGTACATTTAAAACCAAGAGATTAACACATCGTCAAGCATTCATTCATTGCCCTTTTTTCTTCCCATCCATGTGAACTGCAATTGATAGTTTCTTTCTGTTACACGCCACTATATTCACATGGTTTCCTGGTCCCAACATTCTTCCACCCCCTCCACTCCCACTCTTCTTTGCGGGGAACCAAAACAAATAAATCAATAAATAAAATTTTCCCTTTGTTTACACCACCACTCCAAGAGAAAAGTTGGTTAATTTAATTATCTGAAGATGGTCTCTTGCTTCTAAAAGCAAACATTACAAATACTACGTCGAATTCTAACTTTCCAATATATACTCATATGCTGGGGCTTGATGGGAAGACAGAAATTTACAAGAACGGTGAGAAACTCAAGCAATGCAAATAAACAAAAAAGAGAAATGAATTGGTACAACAGCATTTGATGATACAACTTCAGGCAACTGTCTCCTCTGTAGAGTACAATCCATTCAACACAAGGGAAAGGAAAATCCAAATTCTCAGTTAGACCACACATGAACTAGCCCATGTCTATTGCCGGTATAGATCTCATTGCGATCCTCATCATAGAAGAGCGCAGTAATATCTTCCAAAGCTTCTGCAGTTGTGCTTCTAATCCTTGATGTAGGAATGTGCTTCTTTGAGTTGCAACTGCATCTGCTAAAATTCCCACAGCAACTGCATTCACTGGGGAAGCTGTTACTTGCCTTTATTTTAGCAAGGCATTTTCCAGTCAAAATATTGCTGATATTAATGGAGCCTGCTGCATAAGAGATTCAATTATTGTAAGATGTACATCTACTTTCACTGAAGGCACGCTCTTATATAAACAGACAGCAAAAAATCAAGAAAACACCATCCAATCTAACCATATTTTCCTAATTGCTTTTAACATTATAGTTTCATTTCCATCAAGGAACTTTGAAAAATCAAATTACCATTTCCTTCAGACAAGTGATCGTCAGAGTCAGCCTTGCAGTAAGAAATAATTAGATCCTGATCACTTGTGATGTATATGTTATTAGTGTTGCAATCAGGATGCCACAAAAGGTGATCCTCAAAGGAAGTTACAAGCTCTCCTCGGAAGTTCCAAACAGCCACATTTCGATTTCTAAATGTCAGAAATAACTGGTTCTCATATAAAAATATAAATGCCGATGGTGTCATAAATTCGGTTCTACTAACTTCAGTTAGCACAAAGTTGCGGACCTACAAGACGTAGTGGTCAGATTTTTAACTGTCAATGAAGAAATACTCTTGCAAGAAAACAAAACGGCTGCTTACATCAAGAATCTGGAGATTTTCATTTTCTTGCTTAACAAGAAGTTTTTCATTGAACTGTTCAATGAAATCCACTTTCTTATTCCGATGAAGGAGATGATTGAAAGATTTAAGAACAGTACCATCATCAATCGAAAGAATTTTAAGAGGAACATGGCTACTAGCTTTGGCAAAAATCAATAACATGATCCCTGGACTACTTGAAAACAAAGCAGCAAAAGGGAGTGAGATTAGCACACACAAAGTAATACAATGGAATGTGGCAATCACTTGCACACAGATATGAGCATATATACTCCCCCAAACTCCCAACCTAAACACACAAACACATGGTCACATGCGCGCACAAAAAAATCTAATCTAAAAAACCGAAGAAACAACATAAAGCATTCCAATGATAATGCTCAATCCACCACCACCTGAAACATAAAACATTCAAAGATAACATTCAATTCATCAGCACCTAAACTACAACTCGTGTGAAAGCACAAATGTTTATGTTCATGAGTAGTAATATGCACATGTGCCTTTCAATGACTTCCCTAGTGAGCATTTGTATGCAATTAAAAAGATGAAAACATGTAAATGAACATTACCTGATCTTAATCTCTTGAACATTTCTATCTGATATGGAATACAACATTGTGTAATTTTTGAGGTCAAACACCTTGTATATACTGATGAAGGAATTGATTGAGGAAAAATGATCAATTCAAGAAGTTAATTGAGTACACAACGGTCAAATGTAAATGGCTACACAAATATATGGAACATTTACTTATCCTGTGCAGAAAAAGTAAGTACTTTCCCATTTACATCATCGAACTCCACAAAACCAGGCCATTTCAGAGACTCAGACTCAAAAAGAGCAAAGCCAGCATCTGGTTTACCCCTACGTATGTATCTGGGTCATAAGAACAAAAGAATCATTGATAAGAATAGGAAAAACACTTTTTGAACCTAAATATTGAAAATCTTATATCTTTTCAATGTTTTGCACAGATATGTGGAAGGTGGATGTGAAAAAGATTATGAGAATCAGAAAAAGATGTGTAAAAGGATTCACATACTCAATCCTTGTGCTTCTGCATTTCAAGGAACTGAAATTATCCGAAGCATAAACTGAAACTGTAATAAGTGAGTCGTTGTTTTTATTATAAAACAAGCTCCGAATAACTTCATCAGGAGTGACATTCAGAAAGCATATCCTTTTATTGTTATCTGCATCCAACATTTTGTACTATTTTCAAAAACAGAGAATAATACAGTTGAACCAAAATCAGAGCAGACAAAATAGACATATAATAATACCTCGGCTAAACGCTGCACAAACACCAGATTGTGCAAGAGCAAAAACTATGTCACACGCTGCTACAATCTCGATAATCTTTGACCTTTTTCTCAGGAAGGGCAATACCATGGAACAATGACCTTTTGGCTCGTGGGTATCATATTCCTCCTATCCATAAGTTAAATCATCATATATCATCATAAGAAGAACCCTCAACACAACAAATAACATTATTCATAGTCCAATAGCATTCCTCCTATCCATAAGTTAAATCATCATATATCACCATAAGAAGAACCCTCAACACAACAAATAACATTATTCATAGTCCAATAGCATCCATCTTGTGATGTTCAATGCAGATGCAGTCTACACTTTTGATCAAGTCTGTGCTAATGGAATATGAATACCTTTGCCCATGTAAAGAATCCTAATTCTCTTATTTACAAAGCATAGTAGCCACTAAGGACAAAAGCATTCAAATTATTTCATGCCTCAATTACATAATCTCTCCGTCCCAGTGAACTTTCTTTTTACATACTTATTAAAAAAATATAGGAAATATAGATAAAATAGTTGATTTTATATACTTTTTGCAAATATACCCTCACATTCACATTAAAATAAATAGTAATAAATATTCTTGAAATTATTAATTCTTTAATGTAAAATTAAAGACAATTAATATTACAAAATTGGCTAATACAAACCAAATAAATGAATTTAGCAAATTAAGATTTCAAATTTTTATTGGGAAAAATTTATTTTGAAAATACGTGCCAAACAATTATAATCTATTAAAGTTTACCACCAAAAAATTAATTTTGTTTAATTTTCCAACAAGTGCATTAAATATTTTATGTTATAAATGTTTTATAACAATATATTAAATAGGGGTATGATGGGTAATTAGTAAATTAATTATAGTCTAAAAAAGAAAACGGACTATATTTTGGGATGGACGAAAAAGGAAACCTAGACTGAAAATTGGGACAAAGGGAGTATTAATTATAATCCAGATATCTTCCCACATCAATTTTGTATAGGCCAACAAAAGCCAGCAAAGGCTCATTGACTGATGCCAACAACCAAATCAACATTAAAATCACAACAGCACTAAGAAAAGTTAATCCAAATTAGTCAATCCTACAAAAATTTAAACATTTTGTTCCTACTTAAATGTAAAATAGTTGAAATATTGACTATCAGATTAAGTTAACTAATTATACCATAATTATAAGAGATGCACTGAACTGAAGCTCTACAAGTAGCAAGATTGTCCTTAAAATTTAAAATTCACATTGAAATTAATATATTAGTATACTAACCAAAACAGCTAAACAGGGCAAAGTGGTCAAATCAAACAAAAATCTTGAAAAAGACCCAATGGAACAAATTCCAAATCTGTTTTTTCCTCAATATAATATATTCCAGCAATCCTCAACTATGTTCACAGTACAAACAAAATAGAACAAACTAATTACAACATCAATTGCAATCTCAGGAAACAGTTTTATCTTTGCTTATCATACAATGTAAGCAAAACATATCACCAAGACATGGTGCAGCTAACAAAATAACCCACTAAAAATGTATTTTATTCAAGACTAGGAAGACCACCCTAAAAATGAACATTGAACTATAATATGAAATGACTAACATAGCAGATATTAAAAAAAAAAAAACCCCGTAATTTATGAAAAGGCAACAGAAATTATTTATTCTTTTTATTGTTAAGTCTCGCTATTGCACTCTTGTTAAAAAGAAAATACCCTACCAAGGGAAGCGCAAATTCCCATGGAAGGGAATTTGGAAGATTTGTCATTCTATAAGCTACTTGGGAGGAGATTTTGACTATCAACAATCCACAGAAACAAGATCACATTATTGTTGATTGACACCATTATGCAGGGTAGGCAATAGATGTTGCAATGTAGACATTGGTGCTACCTAATGAAATTGTATATCTACGAGAAAGCAGTAGACTCCAGACTTGTAGAATGAATTAAGGTGTAGAAATGGTAGAACATGAAGATGACCGTAGAAATGGTAGAACTTGATATTGGTGAGCTTAGAAGTCCTACTACAGATGATCCACACTATGGCAGATGGTAGATGGCCAGTAGCACCACTTTGGTTCGCCACTGCACCTATGGAATCCAATCAAAGAAGAGAGAACAAAATAAAGAAATTTAAATTCTCAACTTTATTGATAATCAACTCAAAACTGAACTATTACGTATTGTGGTAATAGCCCAATTTATAGGCTCAACCCTATAACTAACTAGGAAATACAAATCTTACTAAATAAACCTATTACGTATTGCGGTAGTAGCCCTATTTATACGCTCAACCCTATAGTTAACTATACAAATCTTACTGAATAGGTATAAATAATAAATATTTCCTAAATATAACTAAACTTCCTAAATAATAAATATTCTATTCTTTATATTCAAGAAATATAAAATAGGAATGTGCATAAACTGTTCCTAAACAATATTTAAACTTAAATACTAAATAATTCAAATTCATTAACATTACATAAATTCATGTCCTATACTTGGGACACTACCGTGTCAAACTCCCCTGGTTGGAAGAAACTCATCCTTGAGTTTGGCTCAATATATTCTATCTTAGCTTGAAAGTATTTATATTGAATTTTGACCTTGCCAAATTTCTTCACAACATCCATCCGCTTGGTCCAATTTACAAAACTTTCAATTAATAATTTCTCCATAAACCAAGTATTAGATACTGTAGAAAAAAATGCTTGATAATGATTCTCTTTCCTATGAATTTGTTCTATCACTTGCTGTGCTACTCTGATTTCATTCTTGCTCTCCCAAGATGACCAAATCATGGTAGACACATGGTTGTTTTCCTTCTACTAAAAATAATCATTATAAATAGGAGGTCCATCCCAATTAACATATGAACATTCATCATAAATAGGAAGAAGGTTCCAAACTTCAAATGAACTTTAGGCATATGTTCTTCAGTCTCCAAATTTTAAATAGAGTAGGAAGCATTATTTTCATTCACTACTTTAGATTCGCTTCTATTTCTTGCAAGCTCCAAACGTGCTAGTCATTGTTGGAGATTTTGAATACTGCATTATAGATCTTCAATCATCACCTCTTGAACAAGACTTTGTTGTCTGTTGCGACCTTCAACATTTTTATGCAGGGCGATCTAAAAATCAATAAATTTTGTTTTAGTATAAAATATGTATCACCAAGAGTTAACCAAAGCTCTAATACCAAATCTAAGCTTTGATCCAAAACATGATTTGAACTCAAGGATTACAAACCAAGGGCTCCAATGCCAAATCTCTGATTCAGTATGAAAAACGATGTTGAACCCAAGTCTTTTGAACAAGGGCTCTACTATTATGCGGGGCAAGCAATAAATGTCATAATATAGACCTTCGCTACCAAATGAAATTGTATATACATGTGAAACTGATGGACTCTGGACTTGTAAAATGAATTAAGGCATAGAAACTAAAGAACAAGATAATGATGGTAGAAATGGTAGAATCCGATCTTGGCAGGATTAGAACCCCACTATAGATGATCCATACTATGGTAAATGGTAGACGGCTTGCTAAGCAATTCCAAAGATGAAAACAAACTTGAAGTCCTTAAGATCCACCAAAGGAGTGAGAACAAAATAGTGAGAAACAAATTCTCAACTTCATCAACAATCAACTCAAAACTGAACTATCACATATGGTGGTAATAACCCTATTTATAGGCTCAACTTTATAACTAATTAGGAAATTCAAATCTTATTAAATTGGTAAAAATAATAAAGATTTCGTAAATAGGCTAAACTTTCTAAATAATAAATATTCTATTCTTTCTATTCAAGAAATATAAACTAAGAATGTGCATAAAATACTCCTAAACAATATTTTTAACTTAAATACTAAACAATTTAAATTTGCATTAACATCATATAAACTCATACGCCTTGCCCAGGACAACTCTCATATCATTGATAGGAAGCCATCCGTCCAAAAAGCAGTTGAGTCAAAATCAACGCATCATACCTATTGAGATGTGTTCAGAATCTTCAGACATTGCCTTATTTTGTCAAATAGGTTTTCAGGGTGCAGTGAGGTCAATAACAGAGTAAATGTGAAGCTAGAGTGAAACGCCAAGTTATTACTGCCACAACAATGATGTGTGAAGCAAATCTCAACCTATTTTAGCTGACTAAGCACCAACACTAATAATCATCACCCCATAGCCAAATTCACCAATCACCACTATAGAAGCTATAATTAATTACTTATTATATCATCCATCCATATTACATTTGTCACCACCAATATCCCCACTGCAACATCTTCTAGCACCAATGCCATAACTTCAAAACCATGGCCAATGTATTTTGGCACAACTAAGCCATTTCTCCGTGATTGTATGTGTGCGTGTATAGTGTAGCTAAAAGTGCACAAAGTGCTTACTTAAGCACTAATGCGAAGCGCAAATGGGGTATACCGCTTTTAACACCTCCAAGTGAGGCACCTTTAGTAAGGCGCATGCTTAAGTGAGGACATTTTTTGAAGCGTAATGCAGAAAACGCTCACTTTGTAAATTAGACAATTCTAGGTAATTCAGTCTTCTTATTTAGTTGGTGTCTTACTTTCACTCAGTTTCTATTTCTTTTAATTTCATCCTACTTCTACCTCTTATCTTATTTCCATCCTACTTATTTTGCACTGTATCATGTTAAGTTTTTTATTCTTCTCCACTTCTTTCCTATCTTATCTCCACTCCACTTATTCTATCATGTTGAATTTTTTTAGTACTGTACTCCACTTCTTTCATCACTTCTCATTTCTTCATCTTTTATCTTTTACTTATTTCTTATTTCCAATCATTTGTTTATTTGTATTCATCCTCTAAATTTCACTTACTGTTGATATGCCTTTTTTCTCTTAATTTTATTTTTTGCCATTAATTTTATTAATTAATTATTTGAATTTGTGTGTTGCTTCAGTAAAGTGAGTGCTTATTTTGAACCTTAAGCTATAAGAAGACATATCGCTTTGAAGATGCCTTTCATTTTTTATTACCTTGTGTATGTGTGTGTGTGTGTGTGTGAGAGAGAGAGAGAGAGAGCACGTCTACATGCGTGTTCACTTTAACCAAACAAGGACAAGAGAAAGAGTTATTGACAAGAACAGAAACAGTTTCATCCTAAAGAAAAGATTACAAGAGCAGCAATAGCAATGGGATGGACTAAGGTAGGTTCTGCTATTTTCAACCTGCCATAAGAGGAAGTCAAGGTGGGAGTGGGGGCACGTCAATTAAAGGCATTTCATAGTATTATAACCAAGTAAAAATTTTGTTCTTATAGATTAGCATTATATGATATATGCATAATCGCATATACTTTACAACAGTTACAAAGACAACTAAATTTAACATCTTTATAAAGGATCCCACAGAAAAACTTTTCATATCAGGGAACTGCAAGTTTGCAGGATTCTTTTTCCCCTTCTTCAGCTAACTAACATGAGCGATTCTTCAGAAAGAGAGATATATACCCCTCATAGAATAAGTACCACAGAAATTTTAATCATTCAGAAGCCTTTTTTTTTTTTTAATTTAACATGAAAATAACCAACATGCGAACTGTACAAGCTATTACGAAGAAAACCTAAGACTAATAAGAGAAATGGCAGGTGAATCAAGCATCTAAGCTATTGCGAAATTTAAAAAAAAAAAAAAGAAGGGTAGTTAAGAGATTAAAGAGTAGAAGGGAACCTGCAAGCGGATATTGCGAAAGCGTTCTTGGGCGTCAGTCATAGTGAAAGCACGGTCACGCTTAGAACAGATTTCCCTTCTCTGAAGTTTTTTAACGCTGTTGATGAACCCATCAACTCCTCCTAAACCCCTACTTCTCTTCTTTGCTACTACTCTCCTCCCACTGCAAGGTCTTGGGCTCACTGTTATCTTTCCTCCTCCTGCTCCGCCATCCATCTCCCCTCACAATCTCTCAAACAAATGTAAATTTCAATATAAAGTACCAAAATTCAACTAACACGAACTCATCTCCCTTTTTATGCTCAATTTACCTACTATACATCAATAAAGAAGCTTAGGGCATTTCAGGCAGCTTAACGACAGTCCTGTTCCTATGCTGCAGCTGAACGAGGCAACTGTCTTCCACCGGGACTGCCGACTGCAACTGAAGCCCCTAGTGTTTGTCTGCTAATCGCTCACTACTATGCTCTGATTTGCTTCTGTGACTTCACCGTCCGATTCCGATCTGTTTTCAAATTCATCTCGTCAGCCTGATCTTCAAATTTTGGACGCTACTCTCCGGCAAATTATATTATGACACCTGTGTATGTAGCAACATGGGCTCCATAAAATGGCTAGAGCCACCTATAGCGTGCACGGCTTTTTACTTTCTTTCTTTCTTTATTTTAAATTTTTAAATAATTTTTATGTTTTATTATATATTATAATTTTATATATTGTATATAATTATATTAATACAATATATAATTACATTAATATATAATTATATTATATTATTTAATTATATTATTATAATTATATAATTTTATAATATTATATTAATTAATTATATTTAAATAATTGTAATATATTATTATATTAAATATTAATTTATATTATTATATTAAATTATGTTATATATTAATTTTTCTTTTTTATATAAACTGCAAATTCATTATTAGTAAAATATAAGTTTATTTTTTTTATAAACAGTGAATTTATTTTTTATAAACTGTATATTTATTTTGGTATAAACTATAGATTCATTATTAGCAAACTGTAAATTTATTTTTTTTGTAAACTTTAAGTTCATTAACTATAAATTTTAGATTCATTATCAGTAAATTGTAAATTCATTTTTTGTAAATTATAGGTTCATTTTTTTTTAAATTGTAGATTTATTTAGTATAAACTGTAAATTTATTATTAGTAAACTGTCTATTTATTTTTTGTAAACTGTAAATTCATTTTTTGTGGCTAAAAATTTGATATTTTTAATTTTTTTGTAATATTAAATTTGATAAACACTATAAAATTTAAAAACTAAATCTAAAATATTTTATAATTAATTCTAAATTATTATATTTTTTATTTTTAATTGAAGATTTTAAAATAATTATATTTTTTATTATTGTATTATTTTTATAATTTTTATTTTATATTATAATATTTTATATAATATAAAATGAATATTCCTTATATTAAATAAATTATATATATTTAAATTGATTTTTGTAGAATAAAAATCTCATTTATTATAAAAATAAAACAAGAGAAAAATAAGTATATCAAAAGAGAGAAATTTATGACAAAAAAAAAATATTTTTTTACATGTGTGATGAATAGAGATCTAAGATATAATAATCTTATTTTCTTCTTCCAAATTTGATGGCTGTACTTTGGGCTTTTACATAGGCTGACGCCAGCTTTTCCTTGGGCCTAAAAGCCCATCATTCTCTTTCACTATTTGCATTGCATTTGTATTGTCATCAACCTTCGCACATTAATGTACCAACCCTTCCTTCAGGGTGAATGAATATAACAATTTCACTATCAACAATTTTTTGTTGAGAAAATTATTCACTGTCAATATAATTGAGTTCATTGTAATCTGTATCTTTTTTATTATTGTTAAAATTAAAATCTTTAACTATATAAATATAGTTTATTAGCATTCAATTTTCTATATTACTTAGTTCATAAATATTTATTTTTCTTTTGATTTGATAAATGCTTAATAATTAGTTTATAAAATACAAAATTCATTATATTGTACAAATTAGTTATTATTCATACGCTAATGTATAAAATATCATATATTCATTTACATTTTAATAATGTAAAATTCATTGATATATTAAAAAATGTTAAAAGGAGTAGAGAATTATTAAAATCTGAATTTCGATCTTCTACACTATGAGTAAAAAAATTCATATCTAAATTATTAATATGAATATTTGTGTTATTTATGATATATATTGAGAAATATTTTTTATGCATGCTATTTTACACTTCATATTTTTATGAGATAAAAGTACATTTTTTTAACTGTAGCTCTTCCAAAAAATATTTCCTAATGTGTATGTGTAATAAAAATTTCTATTTTGCTTTATTATGGAATTTTTAATAAATAGAAAAATTAAAAAAAAAAAGTTTAATGTGTTTATTCATTAATTAGAGACTACCTCTCATTTGGTTAATGATCAATGGTTTTCCCTTTTGAAAATAAAACTAAAAAAAAAAATTAAATCCTTAAACATATTGGATTCACTTCTTATTATTGGCTCCAACAATTTTCGCTTTAAGATATCATTAGTGCTGGTGATTTGTTGGATTTGCCTAGGGACTATAACTCTTTGGAGGTGAATTTCATATCCGTCGCTAAAAACTAGCAACAAACAAAATAGAGACAATAAATTTCTATTGTTGTTAATTAAAATTAGCAATAGTTTTTCATAGATTAGTAGTGAAAAATTCTATTGCTAAAATATATATATTTTTTGCCTTAGAAATATTGATGTTAAATGTTTAAAAAGAATTTTTTAGGACTTAAGGATGGACATAAAATAGTTTAAACAAAAAAAAAATCAATTGAATCTATTTATTTTTTAATTCGATTTGAATATAGGTTTAGTTCAATTTTTTTAAAAAAAAATTTTGGTGAATTCGATTCAGTTTAATTTTGTATAAAAAAATTTGTTTAATTAAATCAAATCATACTTATTTTAAATTAAATTAGAATAGGTTGAACATTTATTATTCAAATAAAGATTGTTCAAAATTATTTAAAATTTATTATTTATATTAAAAATATATAAAAAAATCTATTGAAAAACCTATTATTTGTATCAAAATATATCATAAGAACTATAATTTATATTAAAAATACTTTATAATTTTTTTAAAAAATTATTCAAACCAAATCAAATTATAATCAAATTGAATCAAATATATTTTATTCGATTTGATTTGTACACTTATTTCGATTTCAATTTGTATTTTTCAAAATTTTATTTTTTTATTTAATTTATTCAATTCGATTTAAATTGATTTCCCATCTCTATTAAAATCAATGTTCAAAACTATAAGATATACTTCTAAGTGATTAATATATATAGGATTCTTTTATGTTTAATTATAGTTTTTTTTTCCTATTTTGAAAATAAATCACATTAAAAAAATTTACAATTCCTTATCAAGATGTACTCCTTTCATCATAATTTGGATTAAAAGGATTCAAGTCCTTTACAAAGAACAGAAACAATAGTACATTTTCTTTGGATTTTTTTGTCATTCAAGATATCCTACTTTCACTATTTGGAATAAAGATTCTAAGTTCTTAATTAATAAGAAAAATAATAAATCCTAATTCTATTTGGATGCTTAATGTAAGAGTTATTTATCTTATCTTATATACTATTAGGGGCTTTTCTATTATTTACTTTGATCAGTTACTTATTGTATCTAATTAACTTGTACCTATTAATTTTGCTCTCCATCTTATATGCTGCAAGTTTTTTATTCGCATTATTTTCATAGTCATGGGTGTTATTTAAATAAATAGTTTTTTATTTAAATAGCACAAATTAATTTTAATTATCTACTTCACATTATCTAAGTTGATAGATAGTTAACTAATATCTTAATTTTATTAAAATACATTGTATTATTGTAACATTAAAAATCATTTATTTTTCTACGAGAATATAAAACAACAATTCCTTCAATCAAATAAGCATAAAAACTAATAAAATTTATTAAAAAATAACAAAAAAAGTATATGACTTGTAATATATATATATAGGAGAGGGAAAGAGAGAGAAATTACGAACATTGAACATTAAAAAAAGAAGAATATGAAAATAAAAGATAAATGATGGAGGAAGAGAAGAGAAAAATGCACTATAGATTATTCTTTGATGTGAAGAGCAAAAACTTTAATTGAATTATCACTTAAGGTTAGTGTCATCTAAATCTTCCAAAATGTGATTTTCTTATATCTTAACATCTTGTAAGTCTAGTTTAATAGCAGGTCTTAGAGTTTTATTAAAATAAAGATTAAAAGTTATGAATTGACTAACAATAAGATAGATTTCTAGGTTAAATTTAAAAAAGTTTTACAAATATGTCACCTATGTTTTCAATAGATTTATTTATATCACAAGAAATTTCATTATATTCAATTTTGACATACAAAATGATTCTCAAATTGAAATTTTATATTAAAAAAAAGATTAAAAATTTAAAAGGAGTTCAAGTTTTCCACAGAAAACGATTAGAGATAAAATAAAAATTTTAGAGAATTGTGTGAATAGACCCATATGCTGAGCTTTGTATCATTAGAAGCAAGTTTTGTTTAGTTTATATAGGTATACATGGATTGAAAATCTGAGCTTTAAATGAGATTTGAATAATCAAGTAAGAAGGATTTAGAATGCTATTTTGCTCAAATATACGTAGGATTTATTTTAATTTATTAATTATATATGATTAGATTTTTAACCTCATTTTTGGGAGCTTTGAGATTATTTAGTAGTTCGAAAAGGCAAGTAGATTTTTCACATATGTTTGAAGCAAGTTTACAAATTTGTTATAGTTTGATTATAAAAAGAGCTCTTTTAATGAAATTGCTTTTATGAAAGATAATTGAAAATCATTATTTCGCGATATAAAATATAATTAAGCATACAATAATTTGTTACCTACCTAATTGAACACATTTGAACATGCGAACTATGCTTTTGATACTTGAATGAAATTGATTTATTTGGTTTTGAGAATTTGTTTTATTACTCTCATTTTGCTACAATTTGCAATCCTTATTAAATAGAATATTTGTCATCCAGAATATATATATTCTTTTGGCCTTGCTAATGAGTACAAAATTAGTTTTAGTTTGTGTATTATTATCAATTTGACCTATGTCACAGACATAAAGTGATCATAGCAATTATTTGACTTTTAAATTTTTAGTTGATTCGTTTTACAAATTAAATAAAAATATTATTTTATAGATATGGTTATAAACCTTTTAAAAGTTTTATTGATATGAACTTTTGTTAAATTCCTATAGCTTCATTTTATATCTATATAGATCATGTAAATCTATGCTTAATTCAATGAATATAAATTTTTTACTTTCTAAGCTCTATTGGCTTACCACTTTATTTTTCTCTCCCACGGACGAATAAGAAATGATTCAAAGATGATTAGGATGGAAGGGTTCAAGGGCATTAAAGAAGTTAAAAATTAAATTATTGTTAGTATAAGCATTGAATTTTAGGATTATTGAGATGTGATCTCGATAATGAGAACAATGTTAATTTTATTTTTAGAGGATGAAGACAATAATGTTGAAAGAAGGACAAAAGTTGGAAATTCTTAAGCCAAATCCCAACAAATCTCTTCCTTTTTTGGATTTTTAGTGGATCGTTGTATAATCAAATAGATGATTTTACAACCAACTTACATGGTTGTGCAGTTATCTCATAAAAGTCCAAAAGAGAGGAACCTTTTGAAACAATATCCTAATTTTTTCACTTGATTTCACAAAGTAGTTGATTGTATAAACAATCTCTTGATCGTAAAACCAAATTAAAATCCTAATTCTAAAATATTTATTAATCTCATCTATTCAAGAGATAAAGAAGAGGATGGAATGCATGTTGTGCATACAACACAGGTGCATCCTCTCACCCTTTCTATAAACACCCCCTTCAAAAGAGAATAGGGGAGGCTATTTTTTCCCTAAGGTTATTATGCTAGAATTAACATTTGCTAAACCCTAGACATAGAAAATCATTCATCTCCACCACACACTAAAAGGAAACACCAAGCTAAGCCCATTTTCTCTATTGTAAAATTCATTTTCTTAGGTGAATCAATCCCAAAAGGTATCTCTGAGGGCTAAAACCAATGTCTAGCAATGCAAGAAATATAAAATATATTGACAGATAATTTTGTCGGTAAATGAATCAATTTCGTCGATAATCTTAGTGTTTTAACAGAATACCGAGCGTAATATTTTGTCAACAAAGTGTTGGTCGGTAAGTAAATATCGACAAAAATTGCATATGTTAGCAAACTTAAAGACAAAGTTGTCGATGAATAATCGATCGGTAGTTAAGCACAAAAATCCAACTAAAAGAACGATGCAATATACTGTCGACAATTCCGTCGGTAAAGCTCTCAGTAATCAGTAGGTGAATTAAACCTAGATATTATATTATTTTAAAAATTTTGTCAATAATCCATCAATATGTTTTTTATTTTTTTAGATTTTCGACAGGAGCTTTTCAAGATTTTTTTTAATATTATAATATTTTATACTATTTATGAAATTAATATTTATAATATTAATACTAATATTTTAATATTAATTTGATACTAATTTAAATATTAGTATTAATATTTAAATATTTATAATATTAATTAATTTGATAATATCAATTTGATAATGTTAATATTTTACACTATTTACGATATTAATTTTATGATTTTATAAAAAATTAAAATAAATTTAAGTAATAACAAAAAAAGAAACACACACACACACACTTATATATATATATATA
>CATIWR010115966.1:0-48337 GCA_949677035.1 Omphalea diandra
ATATATATATATATATATATATATATATATATATATATATATATATATATATATATATATAAAATTGCCATTTGTCAAACTATTTAACACATAAGTAATTAAATTTTTTTTATAAAACTTTCTAATTAAAAATAATTATAAATATAAATAAAGAATCATTAAATGAAACTATAAAATAGATAACTAAAAAATATAAAAGTAAAAAATAATTTTAATATATTATCTATTTTAGAAATATTATTATTTACTTAATTATATTTTTATATGAATATTTTATTTTTATTAATATTGTTAAATATATTTGAAATAATATATTAAATTATAGTCACGTAAAACGCAGACTATCGACCAATATTGTTCTTAATAAGTGTTAGTGCTCTTATACATTGGTAGGGGGATCACAAAAAAGAATGAGATGAGTACGCATCATGCAGTTTATCTTGTTTATATTTATATATCTTTACATCACTATTTCGATTATAGCTTTTCCCGTTATTCATGCGTTAAATTACTACACTTGTAAATTTATTCGTTGAATTTGCCCCCCAAAAAAAAAAAACTACCATAGAAAAGAATTTTGAAAACTTGAACACGACACGACTCGATTGAGTTTATTTAATAACGTTTAACTTAAAAAAGTACTTGATTTTTTCAAATGCGAACCTTGAGTGTTGATTTATGATTTTATCTAAACCTTTGAATGACGATATGTCAATCATATGGTGCCTATCTGTTTAATTGCTTATGAAGTAACTCCTCATTCACATCATGATGATTTGCATGAAAACTTTAACGAAATAGGAGACCTAAGGAAGATTCTCCAACAAATAGAAAACAATATAATGAAAGGGGCAAAAGGAGGCCGCTAGAAAACTAAGACTGACCAACTTCACTCGATTGAACTGAATGATGCAATTGCATCTATTTCCTCCTGTAGAAGAAGACCGTCAATAAAGACATCCAGACTCTCACCCTGCATCATATCATTTATTGCGTGATGAGTGATGCCAATGCGATGATCAGTGACACGCCCTTGAGGGAAGTTGTAGGTGCGAATGCGTTCAGATCTGTCTCCACTACCAATCTGTTTAAGATAGCAAGCGCTAAATCAGGTAAAAAAATGTGAGAGAACTATTATCTCATAATCTTTTGCACCTGCTCTGATCGAAGTTTTGATCGACTCATCTGAATTCTTGACCTTTCCATTTCATATAGCTTTGCACAGAGCACCCTAAGGGCTTTTGATTTGTTCTGTGAAGGAGCCAAAAAGCAAAAACAACACAATGATTATGGAAATAATAAAAATTTCTAGTTTATATGTTGTCGCTTATGTTTGCCAACATGACAAATTATATTTAATAGACTGATCTAACTAGCAACTCCGATTGTAAAAATTTAGAATCGAGATTTCATCGTTCTCCTATTTTCTCAGTTACAAAATCCAGAGCGAGAATTCGAGTTTGGTGTCTGGCGAGGGGAAGAGAGGGTGATGTTTGACTATAGTTGGGTAGATCAAACAGAACTGTGTTCTAGTAGTGATTATTTCTTCAATTCTGCTACTCATATTTCTTCAATTCTGCTGCTCACCAATGGAAATTACCATTTAAATTAGGAAAAATCTGAAATAGCTCACAAGTCAAAGCAAATATAGTCTCTAATCCACACGGGGAACTAAAAAGGCCAGTTCTAACCAAAGAGGGATACATTTCAGATCACAAAACAGTAGCATTTATAGACAATCTCTTACCATATGCTGGGATCGTGCATCTTGTATGGACACAGTCATCCCACTCGGTAGATGAGTTACTCTAACAGCACTGTTGGTGGTATTTGCATGCTGGCCACCTGAACCACTAGATCTATAAGTGTCGATTCTCAAATCTTCATTCCTCAACTGAACATCTACCTGCAGAAGCCAATAATACAGGACATCAGAAGCACTTCAATTACAATAAAGAGAAAGTAGATATTAAAGTAATAATATTTCCAGTTACAACAATGTCAAGAATCAGAGATTTAAAATGGACATTACAAAGCTTGAGCACTAATTTCAACTCCTCAATAATTAAAATCCAAACTCTTCCCAAGAAAAAGATGGAAAACCAAAATATCACATTTATGGCATATTTGGTTACACCAAGAAATGAGAAATCAAATCCTACTCCTAAAATGTAGTTTTTAGGATTTCAATTTTTTATTTGGTCTATTTCAACACACAAGTAACTAGAATTCAAATATTAATAAAATTTTCATAATTACCCATATATATAATAACTTTACGCTTTACAAGCAAATAAATCAATCTAGGCGATGAAACTCTAAGAGTAACGACATATTATAATCCTTTTGGAATCCTATTTTTAAATTAAAATTAAGATACCAAACAAGAAAATGGAGTGAGAATCCTATTCTCATTCCATTTTCAGTGCACCAAACATGCTCTTAATTTATTGCGGAACATCACTTAGAGTTTAAAACCTCATCAGCTTGCGGAAGGATAGCAACAGAAACAGCACTGGTGTGAACACGTCCAGACCTCTCCGTCACAGGAACACGCTGCAACAGATAAACTATCCATTATTTTTGCTAGAGTAATACAATGTTTATCAGGTAAGTGGTAGTGAGACCTGAACTCTGTGAATTCCTCTCTCAAATTTAAGTTTCCCGAAAACACCAGCTCCTGAAATTGCAGCACTGGCTTCCTGCCAAGAAGAGCTAGGAATTTTAAGACAGTGAACTCCTAATTAGAGATCAAAAGACCTAAAAAATGAAAACTAAGTACTAGCTATAAACAGAGGAATTATATCTGTCCAAGCTAGAGCACAAGATAAGGTAAGGTGATATTCAACAAAAGACAAGATGGATACCTTGTATCCTTTTAAATCTGATTCTGTAATATCAACTACTTCAAATTTCCAACCCTTCTTTTGTGAGTATCTCTCATACCTGTTGCAATCTGAACAAGGTCATCACTCCTAAAAGGAGACTTGTAAGAAAATTTATAAAATGAAATTTTGCTTACAATATGGTGACAACTTACATTTTGAATACATCCATTGCGAATAAGGATGCCTCTTCCCCTCCAGTTCCTGATAAAAAATTCCGTCAAAGTAATGAGAAAGTGACATAGATATGTAGGAACAAAATGAGACTTCATTTCTGATGCCTATCTATAAAGCCTAAAGATATTATTACCTGCTCTCACTTCCAAAATACAATCTCTCTCATCAGCGTCATCCTTTGGTAGTAATGACTTCAGCAGCAAATTCTGAAGTCTTTTTTCTTCTTCCATTGCCTGATTCAGTTCCTCATTTGCCATACCAAGCATGTCTTTATCTTCCACACTTTCAGCCATCAGTAACCTCAAACCATCCATCTCCTACATAGTCACAAAAAGCAAAGCTCAATGATGCATCTAACCCCTGACCCATGGTGAGTATCAGGAACAAGTACCCACTCCCTAAAATTGCAGGATACAAGCTGACTTGCAGTGTCTTCAATGACTTGTTTGGCTTCAAGTTATAATTATGGTGAAAACTTACATAGAAGGAAATCACAAAGTATGACTTTTGGGAATGTCCTTCTAAATAGCTAAGTAAGCTTGGAACAAGACCCACAAAATAACAAAGACATGTTATTTTATTCACTAACTAGACCAACATATTTGATGCAGTTTATATTGATAGGCATAAACAAATCCTCCTCATGACACAATCTCAACTTAGAGATAGGAACCTCTTCATAATTATTATTCCTTTCTTTCATCACTGTAGTAATAAGACAATATATATTTTATATTATTTGTAGGGCTGTCAGGTAATATTTTCAAATTATTGGGATAGTTTAGTAACTTTCCATTATAGCTCTCTGTATCAGCCTCTAGAAGAAATTTAGTTTTTATCAAATTGAAGTATTTTGGGGTGAATTCAGATAAGACCCACGCACAAATATTTGATAGCATAGAAATATTTCAGCATATTATATTTCCATAATCATGAATTTCAGAAAGATCATTTCCCATCTCAATTAACTTGTTAACATAGAAATGCTATGACTTGTATTAAAGCATGATAAAAAGATCCAATAAAACAAAAAAAGTTCAGTGCATTTTTTTTTCCTTTTTTGGAACAAGGTTTAGTGCAATTCAGTACCTTCTGTTTAGATCTCAACTGATTTATAAGGTCCATCGAACCCCTAAGTTTCTGTAGTTCCTTATTAGCCTTTGCATACTCTGCAGGTAATGCTTCTAGCTGTCTTCAATCAACACCAGAACATGGAAACAACAAAAAGAACCCAATTACCATATGCATCCTCTAAAATAAAGAAAATGAATACAATATCAAACAGAACAAACTATATTTGAAGACTAACTATTTTGAAGCACAAGACTGAAGCATCAGTGGCCAAAAATTGTTATTGCGTCAGAATTCTATTGAATAAAACAGAACATCATAAAGATGGAATTACCTGATTTAAGAAATTCTCAAGACAAGTGCTCCTATGCTCAATAGCCAACAGCCTTTGTTCCATGATTCTAATAAGGTCAGGGGACAGTTGTGATTGCAATTCTACAATCAAATAATTTAAAAAAAAAATGATCAAAAAATGAAACTAAAATCTCTGGTAGTACATTTCAAACATAAATGATTACACAAAGTGACAAATGCTTAAAAATAAGTAATCACCCCTTCGATTAACCTGAAAGATGATAAGTTCTCGATGTACAAATTCGTTGAAGTTTATTAAAATAGTCCATTAATTTATCCATTAAAAAAAAGGAGGATTGAAACATATGTCTTAAAATTATATTTCAGTTATATAAAATTACCAATGTAATATGACATGTACGAAGCTAAGGTTTCAAAAGGAAACATCACCAATTAGCCAAAACCCATTAGAGTAGATTGATCATAGAGATAGATTATCAAACATGTATATAACAACAGGGACATATAAAAAGAAATAGTTTGGCAGCGGTGAAATTATAGTCCAAAGCGATTAAAAGATAAAATATAAAATAACTAAAAAAAAAAAAAAGCGTACCGGTTGAGTAAGAACGAGAAAGTAGGACAGCAGCATTAGCAATGGCCGACTGAAAAGAGGATTTTTTATGATTTGCATGCGAAATTGAAGAGACAGAGTGGAGATGCTGCCTTATTGCCCTCACCAAATTCATGCTCCGTTTCAACCCCCGATCTGTCATTCTCGCTGATATCGGTGCTCACGAACTATTTGCACTGTGCAGATGAGGAAAACAAAATACCGACAGTAATCACAATGTTAAAGCCTTGTGTCGTCTAATTGCCAAACACGAAGCAAGAGGCCCGGAAACGCCGTACTCGTGTTTCTTTTTCCGTTTCGTGATTCACACTGTATAAAACGTCACCGTCTAAACTCTTAAAAGAGATATTAATAATTTACTATTAAATTATTTAAAAATTATATTTGACAAAAAAATTATTTAAAAATTATTACTTTTATCGTTTTAAAACACTTGATAAAATTCTATTTTACTGAAATTTAAAATGTTAGTTGATTATAGTTATTTTGTGTATTTTAGTTATTTTCATATTAAAATACCTTTATTTTTTTTTATTTTATCAACATTAATAGAGTATAATTATTATTAGAATTGTAAAAGTTGATAATAATATTTAGATATTAATAATAAAATGATTATTAAAACTTTAAAAAAAATTATTGAAGAGTATAATTTTTTTCTTTATATAAAAAGTATAAATTTAAAGTAAAAATATATAAGTGGTAATTTATTGATAGTATAGAAATAGATGTTAATTACTCTTTCTATTTCATAATAGATGTTGTTTAAGATTTGTATACATATATTAAGGATTGTATTTAATAGGTATTATTGCATATAAAAAGACTATATTATCTTTAATTAATTATTTTAATAAATTATTGTGCGCTCTAAAAAATAATTATCATAAAAAAAGAAAATATAAAATTGAAAAAAATTAATTAATGTTCATTAATAATTATAAAATGGTAAGTATTGTGGAACAAAATTTTCTCTTTAAAACAATATCTATTTTAAAATGGATGGAGTAACAAGAGTATATTAAATAATTATTTGATTAATTGTAAATCAAAAAAAATTGTCAATTATTTTAAAATATTTAAAATAAAATTTTTGTCAATTATTTTGAGAAAAAAGAAGTATTTATTATTGAATCAACAATTCACTATAAAATTCACTATTTTATCAAATATGTTATTATAAAATTCACTATTTTCAAAAGGAACAGTAGCCTCAAGCTCATGCTCAGCCAACCAGTAGCAGCTATTTCATTAATATGTAATTATTTATTATTTCAAATAATTACATATACAGTTTAATATTTTAACAGAACAGAATAATACATGTCTTCACATGAATCAATGTCGATACTCACTCGATTTCATTATAAATATCGTTTAAAAGTTTTATATATCTATTTAATAGTTTGCATATATATTATATTACTTTGAATTAATTATTTTTATAAATTATTATGCATTTTAAAAAAATTATTATTATAAAAGAGATAAATAATAGAGTTAAAAAATTAATGAATATTTATTAATAATGATAAAATATAGGATATTATAAAATAAAAATCTCTTTTTAAAATAATATTTATTTTCAAACATTGAGAGTATTTAAAAAATATAAAAGAATAATAAAAAAAAAATTGATAAGAAAGAGAAGCCTTTTCATGTTGTTCTGTTACACGGCAAAGAAAGCCAAATAGAAATGCAGGCGGATGAGGCCAGGGTGTTGCTAGGCTTCGCTCCCAATTCCCGCCCCACGCTATCCCAGGTTATTCAATCCTTTCGCTTGTCTTTTTCTTTTGTTGTTATTGTTTTTGTGCTTGATCCGTTATTTATTTGGCTTCCCTACTTTGAAGTCTTGAGTTTTACTCTTTTAGTTTTCCTTAATCATCAACTCGATTAATTTATTTGTTCGTTCTTTTGTGGACGGGAGATAGGTTGGACTCTATTTTTTAATTCATTTTTATTTCACCATTTGGCTCGATTGGTACATTCACTGCCACTACAGATGATGGTTTTTTATTTGATTGATTTTACTTTGAAATTTTATGGTAGGTTAAAGCTGCTTACAAGAAGAAGGTTTGGGACTCTCATCCTGACCTCTTTCCAGTTCATGAAAAGTCTCATGCAGAGTCCAGGTTCAAGTTGGTAAGCATCAGTTTTCCTTATACTCTTATATCAGTTCTGTCATGGCTTCTCTTCAATTGCACTCTTGAGGGTAATTCACATCTTGTTGGTTATCAAAGTAGACTACTGTTCTGATTAATATACACTTAGATTAGATAAATAAGATATTCAATTATGCATATGTTATCAATTGTTGATGAAATATGTATAATATGTTTAATTATGCATACACCTACTTTTTTGGCATTTGGATTCAAAATAAGGGAACCTAAGGTGGATTAAACATCACCACAATATCAAGAATCTCAAGGAACATGTTGGTGTAGTTACTTTGAATTGTAACTATGTCGAAGCATATTATACTTTCTACTTTTTAGCAGAAAACTGTCAAGTTAACCATTGCAAGTCTTTTGAGTCATGCATGTTCTTCCACATAATATTTCTGTATTGCCTACAGCCACGCAATATATCTGACTTCATTAAGTACTTTTTCTGCAGATATCAGAAGCTTACACATACCTGTTGTCTGGTAATTTTCTCCTGTCTTCAAATGGTATGAGTGAGATCAAAGAACATGCAGAAACAATCATGGTTTGCAAACTCCTAAATGGACTATAAAACTTGAATGAACTTGCAACTTTGAGTTCAACGCATAAGATATAGATTTCTGTATGGATTTATAGAAATAGTTAGTTGTCAAACTGTTCATCCACTTGATTTTCTATCGAACTGTTGAGACAATCTTGATTTTGGTGAATCTTCCGTTTCATATGTTTTTATCATGTCTTGGTTTGTTGTCTCCTTTTTCGCAATCATTATTTGCCTTTTGAGTTCCCAAATCACCTGTTACTGTAGTTTTGGTAATTAGCTTAGGCTTACTTACTTGAGAGAGTTCTCCAATGGTTTTGAGGAAGAGACAGAAATCCACCAAGTCATCGGGACTCATGTTGCAGGGACATTCCAGTTGATGAAGAACTTCCGGTATGTCAAAAAGTTATACTGGATTGCTAAGCTCCCTCTTTATGCCTGGTGCATATTTTTGGTGGATGTAAGAATTATAATTTCTCCTTTTTTTCCCCGCTTCTACTTCTCTCTCTATTTTTTGTATAACATTTGTGTTCTATCACATCAAGCCAAGTTTGTAAAGTTATTGCTTCAGTTCTAATTGCCACATGATTCAAGAGATTCTCTCCAGGCCAAGTGTATAAAGTTAGTGGTGGAAATATTCTGGTTGAAACTACATTTAGCTAGATTATCAGGTGAAGGCACTCACTGTGATAAGGATGAGAAAAAGAAAAACTTGAAGGATGCTGTTCTGGTAATAAAAACAAAAGCAATCTGAACATGAACAGACATCTTTGACTTTCAACCCAAATGAATACAATTATATGGATGAAGTTCCTGGTATTTACAAACATAAAGACAAGAAAGTGATGGGTGATGATAACTTGCATGTAAGATCATTAGGATATGCGGACCCACTCTGGGAACATTGTGTTTCTCGAGATGAAAAGAAGAAAAAGGTATATATGCAATTACTGTGAAAACATAATCAATGGAGGCCAAAACCAATTTAAACAGCATCTATCTGGGATCCCTGGAGAAGTTGCCTATTGTGACAAGGTGCCTGAGGAAGTATATCTTTAAGGTGAACATGAAATGGCACCACACTGGCAGAAGGAATCAGAAACCTGATATGAAGGAGATTTTTGCTATCTATATGGACACAAATAATGAGAATGAAGATGAAGAAAGGGATGGAGGATAGTGCAATGTGTAAGGATGCAGTATTATTTTTGCTATAGACCCAAATAATGAGAATGAAGAGGAAGAAGAGGGCGGACGATTAGTGCAATGCATAAGTAAGGATGCTGTATTCATTGATGATAAAGTTTCAGATAATGATGTTAGAAGCAACAAGAAGCGCAGGGATCTTGGTTATAGTGGCATCAGTGCTGAACCTCTTTTGAAAGATCAAAATGGGATTCGTTGTTTTTGAAATCAATGAAAAACCAGCCGTCATCACAGTACAGGTAAGTAAGAGCAAGATGAGTTTTGATAAAAAAAGCTCGGAGGGAAGTGATATCTGCTATCTGCAAATTCTTTCATCACACATGAATCCCTTCTAATGCAGCAAAATCCCCATATTTTCACAGAATGCTGAAGTTGGTTGGTCAATATGAGCAAGGTCTGCAAGCTCCATGAAGCTGACTGACAACTCGTTGGATTCTTCAGGATGAGATCATTACTGTTAAAGAATATTTAGCAGAATTTAGGGCTGCTTGGGCGGTTCGTCGTTGCTCTATCATGGTTGATAGCTGGAATGATTTTCAGGGTAGAAGAGTGATTAGTTTTTGGTCTCCTTGTCCTGGAGGTGTATACTTTATCATAGAAGATGCTGGAAGCCTTTGCAAATTGTTGGACAAAGTGGTCGAAGAAATTTGTGAAAAAAATGTCGTGCAGGTAATATAGATTTTGTTTTCAGTCCCTTTAAATACATTCTTGATTAGATGTCTGATAAGCTACTTTCTTCTTGCTTCCCATTGCAGGTAATCACTAAAAACAATGTCAGTTTTAGGACTGCCAGGAAGATGCTTGAAGAGAAAGGAAAGAATTTACTTTGGACCCTGTGCTGTACATTGTATTGATGAATGCTTGAGGATATTCTGAAGATAGAATGCGTAGGAGAATGCATAGATAATGCTAAAAAAGTGATAAGGTTTATCTATAACAATACATGGTTGTCGAGTTTTATGGAGAGAGAATTCCTGAAGGGACAAGAACTTCTTAAGCCTGCTATTACAAAGTTCTGCACCATTTTTTTTTTATCTTAGAAAGTTTGGTGGACCAAAGAATTACCCTTGAGAGAATGTTCCGATATAACAAAGTTTCATCCTTGTTGGCTAAAACAAATGAGGGAAAAGAAGGTGAGAAAATTGTGTTGAATGCCATATTCTGGAAGAAGAGACAATATATGAGAAAATCTTTGGAGCCACTTGCCCAACTTCTTCAAAAGATAGATAGTGATAAAAGCTGTTCAATGTCATTTATATATAATGCCATGTATAGAGCTAAGCTTTCAATTAAAGCAATCCATAAGGACAATAGCATTTGTGGAGTGTTTTAGACATCTGTGAAGCTTATTGTTCCACCATCCTCTCTATGTAGCTGCTTACTTTCTTAATCCATCATAACATTATTGTCCAGATTTCATAGTGATATGAAAGCAGTTATCTTACCTCTTTGGTTGCGATTTCTCTACATTATCCAGTTTAATTTGGTGTTTTTTCTTTGCCTTAGCATCCAGAGGCAGTCCATGGTCTAAATGAAAACATTGTGTGGGTGGAATTGGACAATGAAAAAAGAATTTCTGCATCCATGCGGGTAATTTGATTGTCTGTGCTTTGTTTTGCTATGCTATCCTGATTAAGGGACAACTAATGATATAGTAGTTCATTACCTCCTCTGTGGGTCACTGTCAGACGGTCTATTGAGCTGCATACACTCACTGAACCAGCCAAAAGAGATGATAATTTCTCTATACACGGATGTTTTATCATGCTTTTTGGTTTTTGTGAATCTTTTAATGTGACTCACAGATTCCTGATTTTGTGTCTAGAGCTTATTTTGGATCTGATTTAGCTGTAAGTACTAGAATGAGCTTGATCTAGGTAACATATCCAAGAGGCTTGCAACGTTATTGATTTATTGATTGATTTTAAGAAGTGAGGTTCTTGCAGCTTAATTAGTCATAATTTTATTTTGCTCAACTGATGCAAAATCAAGAGCTAATGTGGAATCAATATCTTATTTCCTACTAGCTTCTTGGTGCAACGGTATGGGATAAGTTGCATAGAGCTTCCACTTTAGATCTAAAATAAGCCCTTCACTGTTCTAGATCTCTTGTAGTGAGATGGAACAGTTTTATGTAGATAAAATTGATGAGATAACCTGCAAAAATGGTGTCAGTGGAAGCTATAGTTGAACCTTTGGAGGTTAATCCTGCTGCTGGAGGAGTAACCATTGATGATGACTGTCTTGATTTTCTCAGTGATGATTTGACAGATTAATTGATCTGTGTATGCTCATCAACCCTGGAGTAAGCTGTAAGATACTTATATGAAATAAAATATATATAAGAAAAATGATTTGCTGTTATTCAAAACCAATTCTTATCTTGTATTCACTTCTGCAGCAAGTGATTATTAAGGCATCCATATTTTGTTAACTGATCTATACTATAGAGTATCATGGTTTAAGGCTTTCTTTACTTATATTAATTTGAATTTTTATTAGATTGCTAGCAGTTGTTTTGAACCCCAGTCTGATCAAGTCCCATATTCATGTCACAACTTCTTAATTGGTTGATATATTGTTTGATTACAGGTGATTTTGTTGGTGACATGTTTTTTTATACCTTGATTGATGCGTTCTTTTTGTGTTTTGGATAATAGGGTTTCTATTTGTCAATGATTTTATCGTTATATATTATTGCTTCTTTTGGAACAGACCTCATAATATCTTGGTGTTATAGTAAATTCTATTTTATATACAGGGATCACATTGATGGATTGTAGTCCTTAAACCTCATCCAATAATGGAAAGTGGTATACCATTTTCCTTGAAAACTTTAGAAATGCACTCATGTTTTGCTTTTATTAGTGTAATACCTAGATTTATATAGTTATAAGTTGTGTATTAGGAAATGTCCATTTGGAATTGAGTTTGCAAACCATGATACAAACTTTAGTCACCTTGTTCCAAAGATTATACAAGTAAACAACAATAGAAACTATACGACTGAATTAACTTGCTATGTAATGGATATCACAGGTGCAAGAGGAGCAGATTCAGCTTCAGGTAACTTCAAATTTCAAGTTATTTGCAATTTCAGTCCTTTTTTTCTTTTTTTGGGCTGTCTTCACCATTAGACACTATCTTCTCTTTTTATTAGCTACTTATTCTCGAGTTGTAAGGACTGGTATGCCAAGAACTCATGGGGGAAGAAATAATCATGCTTTGATTCGGATCCCATTTCTTATTATTATTCTGGGAACGGTTGGACTAGGGGGATTAAATGCCACCAGGTGACTATCAATGTCTATCCAAAGATGTCAAATTCAAATATTGTGTTGGAAACCTTAACTTCAAAGTTTGTGATTATGAATCTTCCTTCCATTATATTTCTCAGGGCATACAGAAAGCAGAAGGATACATATCCTTCACATAATCCATTTCTCCCCTGATGCTATGTCCAAAGGTGGAATCCAATTGGAATAATATGAAGTGTTCCTTTCTTTCACCGTCAAAATGCACACCCTGGTTCCTAAGTCTATTGTATGGTATTGCTACTGTTTACTGTTTGTTTTGTCATGGAAGCATCAGTCATCAGAAACAAACTTACTGTAAGTCACACACTTATGTGTAAAATAAATCCCTTGGCAGTACTGAGAAAATGAAGATTGTAATTTGACGAGTTATATGCAATTTCCATCTTGCTGGCAGAGGTTGGCGTGGGTGACTGCATCACCACTCTGAAATGAAGTCCAATGCTATTGCAAACAAAATGTTGGCTGATAGTCTTACAATATTATGTTAATTCTGAGAAATTCAACCACTAGACATTTATTTCGGTCATCAAGATAATGATTAGCGATGGCCGGCATACTAATAAGCATGTGCTCAAGTATTGTGAGGATATTGGCTAAGTATGATTTCTTAGAGAAGAAACCATTTTCGTTGATAAAATCACCTAAACACTTGAAACGCTATACATCGATCCCACAGCAAGGGTTAAGTGCCACTTATGAACAAGAGTAAATTCACAAATAAAAGAGGGATGTGCGTAAAAGCAAAATAGACCAGCATGCTTTATCAAACTTAAAAGTACCAGTTTTTACACCTCATTCCTCACGAAATACAATCAATTCCAAGAACAGTATACTGTTGTAGATAAAACTACGCCCTCCATTACCAGAAATATTGAACTCAGAAAAAACTTCCCCAGACGTGAACCTACTTTTAAAGCTTCATTACCATGTGTAGCCGTTTCATGTATCTCTCATCCGTTTGTAGTCACCTAGCTTCCTCTGCTATTCTCTCACCTACTAATGAAGAAAGCTGTTATACAAAAAAAATGCCGGGACTTATAATTCTGAGATCAGACCAACTCCATTATTTTCTCTTTCATCAGGCCATCTCCATTAACCATAACAGAATCGTGCTGGCCACTCTCCAAAAGATATTGCTATGCAAAAACTAAACTCCACTTGCAACTATCTTGCAGATGATGATTGCTTTGCTAAAAAAAAAAAAAAAAAAAAAAAGCATAACGTTGCTTCCCCAGCAATGCCTCCATTATTGATTTTATTACGGAAGCAGCGCTTTTTTCTTTCACCTTTTAGGCAATATCCACCAACGACCATCTCATCCACTAGATGACTGGTAATGAACAATAGCCCCCAGATGCAGAAGCAACTTATAATTGCAAACCTGCAACTTGAGAGTATTTCATAGCGTATATAACAAGCAACAATACCATAAGCTGCCATTCCTAATTCCTAGATGCCCACTAGAGCTCCCAAGCAAACAATATAAAAACAAAACCTACGCCTACTTGATTCATCATCCAAGATTTGCCAACCACTACAACTTTTTGATACTCAACCACCATAGTTCGTTCAACTTGCCTGCGCAACCCCATAACCGCTGAACTGTAATAGACTCACTCAAAAGCCAATTTATCGATTACGTAATAACCATCCATGTCCATCATAAGGCCACATTTAACTCAAATGCTGATCTTTATAGGTCAACCCCATAGGCTGATGCCTGTTACTGTTTTAACCTTGAAGGGTAACGGTGATTGGTTGCCATCCTGATTGATGATAAATGATCCATTTCTTTGAAAAGATAACCATATTCAAGATGTGGAGTATATCACCCAACACATAGTCTTGCAAGCACGCCTTCTTCAGAATCAATGCCACTTCATATCTGTATAATTGATGAGAAACCACAAAGATCATTCTTCTGTCAGAGTCAGCACTACAATGTCAAGAGGGCAAGAATAGATGACAATTAAATAGATAAGCTAGTTTACCTGCAATGAGAAGCCAACATGGCTGATCTCCCAGTAGAGGATGTTAGGAACTTTTGTATTCCATCCCAAGTTGCTTCTGGGTATTGATTAGGATTGCCACCCATAGGGTTCACACACTTCCATAGTTTCTGATTTTTACCAACATACAATTCCATCGCACCTAATCTTTGCTTCACTACCATATTTTGCTCAATTGCACTATCCAACACTTTGCATACATCAATATTTTGGTTTTTTGCTTCTCCAAAATGAATGCAGTCAGTTATATTTGCTTCAGTCGGCATAACTTTTTCAGTTTCCAGGGTGTTCAAAGCCAGTAAGATAATACCAATGAGACCTTGTATATATTCTGAAGATGGTGCCTGCCTTGAGTTCCCCAGATAACATTACTAGAAGAGGTGTTACCAACTGCCAGCAAAGATCGCATATGTGGAAATTCTGGACCACAAGGGTACTGATTGTTTGCCTGATCACTGCACATCATATGGCCTTTACATTGTACATTTAAGGTAGCACGATTAGGAGACTGAAGAGAGCCCATTTTTAACTCTTCTACAGGTTGAGCATCTTGAATACTATTGTGGCATTCAGGGATACGTAGTTTACCAACATCAGGCATATTTGCCAGCAAGGCTGAAGGTCTAAAGTCATTACCATCAAGTCCGGGATTCACTGAATAATCAACATGAGCAAGAGCAGGTTTTCGCATAGGGAAGCTATTCGGCCTCACAAATTGAGTATAGTGATTCTGAGCATCTTGGACGAGATTACTGTTATTACTTCCTGCAAAGTCAAAATCACCTGGGAATAAATTGGGTGTAGACATACTAGCAGAGACAGGAGGCCCACCACTGCCCCTAAAGAACTCATGTGGAGCTTTCTTAAACTGCTTTGTTTGTGTGAATTCATTGCTCTTAGTTTCTTGAATTGTAACTGGCACACTCAAGGTTCGTGATATACCAGGCTGATTCAAGGTGTTATGAACATATCCCTTTAGATTTAGGATCGCTAACCCTTGCTCTAGAAGATGAATTTGGATTTCCCAAAGGAAGGCTTTCAGAACTGAAAGCCATTGGTTGACTAGATTGGAAGGGTTCAGAATATCTACTTTGATATGTTGCTGCATTGAAGGTACGGCTAACACTAGCAAGTTGTGTTGATTCAGCACTAGTAAGTGGGGCTCCTCCAGCTGAAAGGCCTGCCCAACGCCACACAGTCTTTGCCGCAGCAATAAGTGGTGCAGATGCTTGTAGCGGCTGTGCCAAGAGTATATTATATCTCCTCATGCGTAGCTGATGCAGACAATTAGAGAAATCCCGATCACCAGAAATGAGCAAATAATTAGCTGGGGCAGGGTTGTCAACTGCCCAGAAGAGCATATCTACTAGAATTTTCTTGTCACTTGCATCTTTCAAACCTGTTCATCACAGCTGAACATGTAAACCAACAACCCAAACAACCAAACACTCCATAGTCTTCAGAACTCAAGAACAAGCATGTCAAAATAGGGAAGAAAGACACCCAAGAACACCAAAGAACTGCGAATTGAACCTTTGTCTATAATAAAATTAAATTCAAGATTCTTAAAAGCATATAAAATCAATCAATGCTAAATTAAATAAATAGAAAATCCAGCAATCAAAGGCCAACAACAATGAATAAACAAGAATTAGGGTTTTCACCAGAGCGAACTAGGGTTTTTCCGACAAAATGAATTAAGCGCATGTATAACTTATAAGATAATTATTTGATGCAAATAAAGCAAATTTAAAAAACAAGAATGAGTTAAGAGAAAATGTACCGGTAGGGACGTGGTTGAGGGCGATGCCGGTGCTAGAACGGCCGTGCTGGACGGACTGCGGAATCTTAGTGGTGTCGCCGTAGGCGGAGACGGAGACGGCCCCACGGTAATGCATTTTCACAAGAGCAGAGCTTATGTTCTGTGCTATTGCATGTGGATCAAAGCCCTTCGGCACCTGGCAGTTTTCTATGTCCCACCACACTGACGTCTTCGCCGACACGTACTGCAACTCGACAACTGCGTCGGCGGCGATGGAAGTACTAATGCCTCCGCCCACATCTCCAGCCATGGCTCGCGATGGCAAGATTCAAAACGCTTAAGATAGCATCTGCGTATCTTATCAGCTTAACTTCTTTCTATTTGATTTTTTTGACCCTTTTGGTCTGTTACTAGTTTGAGTCAAAATTTTGGAGTGATCGGCACCCAGTTAGTCTTCTACGGTTTTGGCCTGGTGATAGAAAATTTTAGAAAGGGGTATCATTAACGGCAACATTCGGAACATTTTGATTTTATCATTTTTGGAAAAGCTGTCTTGCACACGACACGTAATAAATGTCAAACGAGTATGAAAAAAAATCAATAATTAATATATATTATATTATATTAATTTCAGTGTCAAAATTTAGTTTTAAACTATTATTTATCAAATAATTGTTTATAATGCAGATACATTATAAAAAAATTATCATATTAAAAAAATATTTCTAAATAAAAAATATATTATATTATAAAAAATAAATATATGATATTATAAAAAATTATTATATTAAAGAAATATTTTTAAATAGCAATTCAAATTATTTTGGATTTAACGTGTGTGTATATATATATTCTCACTACAAACACTCTGCAATGGAAAAATTTTTCATTTTCAACTTAGGTTGTGTCATGGAATCTCCATGCAAGTTTCCAAGTGAAAGACTGTTCTGTCCCTCTACAGAAATGGAGAAAAAATGTGTTTTATTGAAAAAAGAAATTGTGTATTTACTCTCTTTTTTTTCCTACTTTCATTATCACTAATTAGTAGGCATTTCTTTCCTTTAAAAAAAATTAGTATGAATTTTTCTCCTTTTTGCTCTAAGTTTAATCACTACTGAACTGGCTTCATCCAAAATGAGACATTTTAGAAGAAGAAATAGACGCTGCATCTTCATTTGCATCTAAATTTGGAGTGGAACTGTTCCGACTTTTTCTTCCAGCATTGCTGCAGGTAAGTTTTTCTAAATCAGATGACTTCTTTTCCTGCAATTCCTGCATTAGAATAAATAGTGGAAAAAGGTTACTAAGTTCAAATCTTTAATCAACTCACTGATTCCCTGAAATCCAGCAGTGTAAATACAGACTTCAAATTTAACTATCACCCAGAATTAACAGCATAGCACATGGTTGGTCCTCCGGACTAATAATTTCAGTTACAGACCAAATAACTAAAAATTGTATTACCTTGGACTAGATTATAAATATATATGTTCATGACAACAATTTAAAAAAAAAGCTAATTATGCATATAAATAAAATTTGTTTTGTAATTTTAAAATTTTTTACATAAATAAGTGAAATAAAAAATTTTTAAACAAAATTTCTTTTATAATTTAAAAATTTTTCTATAAATAAATAAAGCAAAAAAAAAATTATTTTCTAAACTACCCTGGCCTATAGCCCCGAATATTTCCCAAAGGCCATTGTCATATTTTGTACATCGTTACAATCTTCAAGGATATTATGAATAAAACATCAAAAAGCAAATTAGATTTGAAAGAAACCGTTTAGAAGATTGATCTGATTCACATCTATTGTTCTATAAGAGATACTTTCTGAAGGAAGTCGGGATGCATGAGCATCTGTGCTCTTCAAGTAATTGTACGCGATAACACTGTTAGAAAAATACTGTATATGAAGGCTTAGTTTTGAACGTGATTACACTATCCTTACGAAAATTTGCCTCCACTATTATTGCTGCTTGGGGTTGATAGCAATTCCCTCTCAGAATATTCAAAACTAAAATAGAATTTATTGACAGAAAAATCCATAAATTCTGCCAAAAACAAAACAGAGAATAACTATTTTTTAAAATAAGAGATTTGAAGAGTTATATACAAACTCAAGCACCTGTAGGTTATAGGTATGTATCTTATGGATAAGGCACAAGGAGTTTAATGTTAATAAGCAGTTTGTTAACGTTAATCAACTAAAACAAAAATCAAAATAGTTGTGTTATATTAAAACTTTATTAGTTAATTTTGTTTTAGTGTCCGAGTGTCATCTTTGACCATTACATATTGTTCTATTTAATAATCACATCAAACTACATTGTTCCCAAATTAGAAAAATTTCCATCCAAATTTCTCACCAACCAAATTTATTTGATCTGGTGTACATCTCCTTATAAACCACTTCAAATCTTCTTTCAATGTGAGATATAAAACACAGTTTTTACTAACTATTCTCTAACAAACACCACACAAAGCTTGGGGCAAAAAAAAAAAAACAAAAACAAAGAACAACATAAGGAGCTGCAAAAATAATCAGCTTGTAAGTATTCAATTATTTTGCTACAGAGATGAACCCAGAAATTGTTGGCTTGGGATAAAAGAAGGCTTTTTTTTTTTTTTTTGAGATGGCTGGGAAATAAGAAGGTTGAAAGGGCGATCAATATCCAAAGTTTCCAAACACCAGCAACTCGGATAGTGACTCCTCCAGTTCGACCAATAGATAAGTATGTTGAGATATTCAAGGCTAGGCTTTGAGCACGTGGATGAAGGCCACGGAGTTGTGCAAATAAGCAGTATTTTGAGACCTGTATAAACACAAATACACCAAAAGAATATAATACACGGCGTAACATGACAAAGTCATGTCACTTGCCTATCATCATAGGCGATCCAATATCATTAGTAAAACACAATATTCAATTATCCATATTCAAATTTGAAGGTAATTTCATGTTGTTTACTATCTACACTAATATTTATTAGAGATACTTTATTTGTAGCGTTTCATAATAATAATAATAATAATAACAATAGTCCGTACTAATTGGGATACAAGCGCCTTCTATCAGTTTCTTGTATAAAGTAACGAAATTTTCACTTTGCAATTTACGATCTCCAAATTTCCAATAACTATTAATTCACTCAGTATCATAACCGTCCAATGTTAAAACTATTAAATTCAATTCAATAACTCTACAGTAGTAACAAATTGGACGAGGAGAATCATCTTCATTCACATCCATAGGAGATAATTGAGACAAAGCTGTTCGTCTAGTAAACAAAATAATTTCATGCGGAAAAAATTTTAAAAAGCAAAATATGACACAAAAACAGAATTGCATATTATGAACAAATGAAATACATAGCAAATAGTGGCGCACAAGAGCTCTCCAAATAATTTACTAACATCTTGTGTTATTTCTCACATACTTCCATGAGTGCACACTTGAGCACGGACACAGGTAGAGAGAGAAAAAAGAGCAGGGGAGAGAGTAATACAGAGAGATTCATATGCTTGGTGGTTCACCAGCAGGTCCTGGCCGAGCATTTAAGAGTGGCTGGAGAGCTTTAACTACAATGCTCATGTTTGGCCGGAAGTCTGCTTCATATTGCACGCACAAGGCAGCAACTGCAGCCAACTGCCATGAAAACAAAGAAAGGATTATAAGCCATACTTAATTCGCAAATCTTGTTCGGAAATCTTGTACCTTACTGTTAAGATTTCCACTTAATAAGGCCACACAAATCATATGGCAAACACATCCCTTCCTTTGTAATTCTAAACCTCTTTCAGGCATGTAAAGAAGAAATTTCATGCTCATTTAAAAGGAAAAAAATGAATGCCCATCAGTCCATTGAAGAGCCCGAGAAAGTTGCACTAGTTCTGCTTTGCATGTGCCACTTTTTAAATGGAGATTGATTTTTAAAATCATTCACATGATCAGTGAAAATATTTTAAAAGAGCAAGGTCAAACCTTTGCAACTGCCTTAGGTGGGAAATCTCCTTGAAGTCTTGTATCAACACACTGCCTTACCTTGTCCTCACTAAGTTTTGGTGTAGCCTAACACATTCCCCAAAGCAATTCTTAATCAGAAATCAGAGAAAAGTAACACTTCCTACATTTTAAACCAACACTAACAAAGATATAAGAAGATAAAATGCGGGTAGTACCCATGTCACCAGACTCTGCTGCCCACGTGGTAATGTATGGTCAACAGGTTTTCGTCCAGTCAGAAGCTCAAGCAAAACAACACCAAAACTGTATACATCACTCTTTGCATTCAACTGTCCAGTCATTGCATATCTGCCAAAGCAAGTGGATAAGAGTCAAAGCTAAGAAATCTTGCATCAATTAAACTAAAGTTTTACAACTTTAGAGTTACTATCCTTTTCTGAAATTTTCCACCAACCATATGTAACATTACTTAGTTTTAAGGCAACACACGACAAGATCAACAATGAGTCCCTTAACTAGGTCATAAATGCATATTCAATAGCCAGAACAGTATTTGGTGAGCTGAAATATTAGATATGATATGAATGTAACCGATGCAGCACCACTAATCAAAGATTTTAAGACCGGTTATTATAGAAAGAATTTGAAATTAATTATTTAGTGTATTTTTTATTTCTCTTGATGCCTACATGAGCATTCTTGTAGACTCTTGAGCATCAGGTTGTTGCTGATTGAACATACAATAAAATTAAGTTCTCAAAAAATTGATTGTCATTTCTGCAATTTTGTTACTTTTTGCTTGTTCCACATCAATAAGAGTGTCCATCAATAACTTACTCAGGAGCATGATAACCAAACGTTCCTAAAACACGAGTGGAATGAAGACGTGCTGCCATATCAGGAGCTTGATTTGACAAATCAAAATCTGCAATCTTCGCAACATCATCATCAAAAATCAGAACATTGCTGGACTTAATGTCACGATGAATAATATGAGGATCAGCCTTTTCATGCAAGTATTCAAGGCCTTTTGCAGCCCCAACAGCAATTTTCACACGCTGCTGCCACGAAAGGACGGGACCAGGTTGTGCTCCTTTAACACCTTTCCTCCCTGAGTTAACAGGATATCGATAATTAAAATATTAACCACATAAATATGACATACTATAGTTCATGGAAAACGACCCAAAATAAGTAAGCATAAACTATTTCAACTTTATACAAGCATGTGAATCCAAACTAGCCCATGGCAACAACCTCCTAAACTAAACCAGGCACTTGTCTATCCATATCAGTGCTTTGAGTTTTGATTGTCTATCTATATCAATGCTTTGAGTTTTGAGTTTTGAGATATCTCAAATTTCACACAAGCAATATGCTGATGGATTCAACTGGATTTTTTCCCCTTTCCTGTTTTCATTAACAGCAAGACATGTCATTGAACTTTCAGATTGTATAGCTGAAACAATGAACCAAGATCAGAAATACCATGAAGAATATCATGAAGAGATCCATTGGATGCAAATTCATATGCAAGTACACGGGAACCCCCATCAACACAATAACCAAGCAACTGTACAAAATTTTCATGCTTAAGCCTTGATACCATGGAAACCTGCAAAGGCATACAAAAATTTGACATGTAAAACCAGAAGGAAAATTTTAAAAAAAATCGATGAAGTGACAAATATAACAAATTTAGTTTTCAAGCGTACCTGGGCCAAGAACTCATCATCAGGCTGTTTGCTCGCATCTAATTTTTTTATTGCTGCAGTCTGTCCACTTTTCAAAATCCCATAGTATACTCTTCCATATGAGCCCTCCCCAATCAGAGAATTTGTCCCAAAATTTTCTGTAACATCCTTTAGTTCGTCCACCAAAAGGGCAGGGACTTCAATAGGCTGGATTTTAACAGCCGCAACACCCTTAGGTGCTGTTTCTGATGCATTATAACCTCCAAAATTTCCTGCTCAGGAAAAAAACTAAATTCAGGTTGCACTCACAGAATCAATAAGAAAAACAAAGAAACAACATTTAAGGGCGAAAAACCACAAACATGCAGTTATAAATTCAATTCTAATACTCTTCACAACATAAAAATTGGTTAAAGTTCATTCAGTAAATTCAATCAGTATATTGACATAGATATTTTCTAAAAATTGAAAACTGATATACATCAGTCTTGACTGTTGATAGAATTATGGAACAGGTCAAGCTAAGTTTCAGGGCTGATCACCTGCAGAACTTTTAACAGGGTATGGGCCTCCACTGTCAGCAGCTTTATGCATGTCATCTTCTTCACAGCAGCCAAAGCAGCTCATGATTCAAGCTTTTAAGAATGTCCTCTAATAAAAACAAAATCAGATAACAAACACGATAATAAGCTCCTGTAGACATTAATAAACAAAAGTATAGAACTTGATAGGAAAAAGTAAAATACAAATTGAGGAGACAAAAGAACTAACATGTTGATGTTTATCAGTGCACAAACAATATATACTATAATCAACAAAGCCTTAATACCACTCTAGTTTCATCCGGCCGGAGTGATAAATTTCATTCATCACGTGATGCTAAGAGCTACATTTACAGAATGTAACAATATACTCGAGGAAAATTTTGCATACATGCTTACTTATGCCAACAATGGTGGATACCATAACCAAATTATAGCACATGTTAGATAATGTGGCTACATATGTAAACAGGCAAAAGATAAGAGTCTTTACTGTAGAAGAGTTGGTCCCAGTGATATGATTGAACAGAGTAATTTGCCATTGTGGTACAGATTTTGAATTGTAACACATTTTAGTTGTTATGCTAATATGTTTGACTTCATGCTGAAAGATCAAACTCATCCACTTCATGCTTCTCCAAATTACTGAAAAAAATCAGCCATTTTGACCATGTCTCTCTGCTATAGCAGGCCCAGAATGATCCATTACCATAATGTTTAATTGAACCTACTATCCTCATTCAACGGAAGGACAAGGATTACGTTTAGCCATAGCTGGTAACAGAAAGCATGAAGGAGCAATTGACTCATTTGATAATTACGAAAACCAAAGTCCAGGGGGCAAAGAAATAATGAAGCTAAAACACCAAAATGCCGTACACCCATAAATGAAGTAAAAATAAAACAAAATCATGTCGAGGATTCGGAAATCCACTAACATGCATTTTGTTTATCCCAACCTGTAATATAGGTAGGCGCCAGCTTAATATTCATCCACTAGGTAATCCAATAAATGGAACTAATCCACATTGGTAAATCAATAACCTTCACAGAGCAAGCATTTAGAACCAAACTATTAATGGAAGTAGGAAATCCTCGATTGTACAACTGACACAGAGTATGAACAAATTAGATATTTCAGTTGCTGACATATCAATAATTATACAAGCAAACAGATCAACAAGATATTTCAGTACAGTACACCAATAGCAAGAAACCAAAATCCACAGCAACAGTTCAAATTTCCGAAAGATACGCTAGGCAATGATTCAAGTCCAACAATCCAATATCCGGATCGAACCAACACCATCGAATAAAATGACGGAGATATTTTTTTTAAAAAAAAAACCACGAGTTTATCATTATTTTAAAAAAAAAAAAAAAGTACTCGACTGAATTAGTAGCGTACATAGCATCACAAAACAAGCAGGAATAAAGTATAACTATCAAGTAGATCACATGCATATTATGATCGAATTAAAGAAAAAATTGAAAATTGAAGAACCGGAGCGATGGATCTGTACATGGAAGTCTTCGACCAGTCCGAAGACGGAGTTTGAGGGATCTGAAACGTAGAAAGCCGACCACGAGATGAGTGATCAATTTCGATCAAGCGGCCTTGGATTAGATAGATTGGAGTTTCTTTTGACTTGAAGCCCAAGTGGTTTTGGCTTTTTGATTGAGTTAACCAAACCAAAAGAAAAAAATAATAATAATAATAAGTACAGGAAGGAATTAAGGAATTAATTGCTCTTTTTAAAGTTTTTATTTATTTATTGGTATTTGGTTGGTTCTGCCGGCCGGACTTGACTGCCCTGTTTCATATTGAATTTTGAAGGGTTTTATCTTACGTGTTCAGACGTAAGATGCGTGGCCTCGTTTGATTGGCTGTTTGCGGTGGGAACAATCGTAGAACTAGAGAGGACTGTAGACTTTGAAATTCTTGGTAAGGTTACGCGAGCTTCTGATTGTTTTTGTTCCTCGACTTTCTTCCTTTGTTCACTGAAGCTGATTGTTGCTTACATGAAGAACTACTGATGAGGAGAAATGTTAGCCACAGAGCTGGTTATTAACACTTTCTTCTTATAATGATCTTCATTTAATTGGTTCATATGTTTTAATAAAATAATACGTTTCATAATAAATTTTTATAATTAAAACTGATATGGTATTTGATGGTAAGTTGTCGAATTATAATCATATCTAAAATGGACAATGAGCATATCATATATAAAATCTCAAATGTTTAAATTTAAAAGCTAGCAAGACTAAGAAATGGACAATGAGCATTTCATATATAAAATCTCAAATGTTTAAATTTAAAAGCTAGCAAGACTAAGAAATGGACAATGAGCATATCATATAATTTAGAACACAACTAAGTGATTATATTTGTTTGATGCAAGGTGTGGTATTCATTTTAAGGTTATAAGTTTATGAAATTCATGAATGCTAATTATTTGTTTACACGATATTTTTGTCCTATTGAAATTTTCAAAATTCATAATTAAAATAATTTTAATATCTCATCAAATTTTAATATTATTTACGAAAATTATTTAAAAAGTGATGAGATATTAAAATTATTTAAAAAGCCACTATTTTTTTTAGGGGTTGTTTGATAACAATATTAAGTATTTAAAATTGAAATATTCAACACTTATCTTTTTAATTTGTTTAATAGCACTTTTTTCAAGTTTTTTCATAATTTTTTTATTCATCACTTAATTTAAACAAATACTTAAGCTGATAAATTGAAAATTTTTATTTAATAGATTAAATAATATAAAAATTTATTATTTTATTATATTTCATTAATATACCCTCTTAGCAATGATTATCACTATCATTACCATAATTTTTTTATTGATAAAATATAATTTAGTTTTCAAATGTTAAAAATTAAATTATATGGTAATCTATTATAAAATATGTAGTTATTCTATTTTAACTTTATCTGTTAAATTTAATAATTTTTTTAAAAAACATTATCTATTTAAATTTAACTCTTAAAATTCTTAATATTAAAATTATTCAATTCTTAAACTTTTAATAACTAAAATTATTTAATTTTTTAATACTGAAATTTTAGTTTTATAAGACGCCACCGTATTCCTTTTCACTTCAAAAGCGTGATGTTTCCCTTTGCTAGCGTAGCAGAAATCAGGGGCGTAACGGACAAGCTTGTACGCCGAAGTTGATTTGTATATTTCTTTAAAATTGCCTGGAAGCTGCAGTGGCCCAAGCCCAAGGGGACAGAGTGATGAGCCAGTCAATTAGACCACGTCAACAATAGAATAAGGTAGAACAAAACAAAAATATGCGTCACACACACACTTCTTCCGAGCAAAAGTAAAACAATAGCGTCAAATATATTTATATATTAATAAATGATTATCCAATTTCACATCGAAAGAATTTTTGGTGTGGTATAATAACATATGACGACCGAAAAATATTATTGTTTTTTTCTAAACTATGCTTGATGAGTTTTCATACTCTAAAAATGTAATACCATCAAAAAATAATATATCTAAATTACATGACTTTTCAAAAGAAAAAAGAAGAAAAGGTAAAATATGTCTTTCATAATAAGTAATTAAATAATATTGTAATAATTAATTATAATTATTATCTTTTTTGTTTATGTGAGTTACATGGACTTGAAGACAAATTTAATATATTACAAGCAATTTATCAAGTGGCTAGTTTAAGTGGAGTTAATATTATTATTATTGTTATTATTTTGTAGGTCAACATGATAAATTCACTAAAATTTGATATCAAATGGCTAATCTCAGTGGAGTCGATATTAATTTTTTATAAGTTCATACGATAAAATTCAAATTGATAATGTTTTTTAGTTTTGTATCAGCTCGAGTAGCTTTGCCCCGCTATTAGTGATTGAGGATAGTGATAACCCGATTTATGAAATAGTTATGTTAATTTTTTATTTAAATTAGTTCATATATTGTGAAATATTTGTGTTTAAAATCTTCAAATCTAATTTATTATTGCAATTAAATTTCAATTTCAAAATAATAAACACAATTTAATCTTAAAATTTAAACCCTTTATAGTAAATCCTAATATTTCAAACTCATTAATCGTTCTTTCAATACAATTTTTTTTATAATATGATTCTTTTGGTTTTGATTTTTTTCATTTAGCATTGCAGGAGTAATTATGCGTGGTTGTGTATTTAATAATACAATTTTTAACTAATGTTATAATTAAAGATTTGTTTGCTATTTTAACAATATATAGAGTATATCAATCAACACATTTAATAATTAAACTTAAATAATTAGATTTTTTTATTTTTAATTGTATTTTTACTTTTTAAATCCACAAAAAAAAATTTAAATTTTAAAATAATAAACTAAGATAAAAGATTTCAAAATTAATTTCTTATTGTAAAAATTTGTTATATTTATAAATAATAAATCAATATAATTTATTAATTTTTCTTCAATTGTCAAGTTTAACTTTTATGTCATTTTGACATAATTTATTCAAGAGTTAATGATTGTAACATTATTATTTGTTGATTTATATACAAACAGTGAACTTTAGATTTTTTAATTATTATTATTTACAAACATAATTAATTTGAATGTGAAAATTTACATAAATTGTAAATAAAATATTAACAAAAAATTAGATATGCAAAAAGTTAGGATTCAAGAAAAATATGTTGGTATATTTTATTATAGTATGTAAGAAAATTTTCTGTTTGTGAGAAGATTTTGGTTGTTGTTTGTTGATTTCTTTGATCTATATTTTTTTTCAAATTAATTATATATAATATTGGTATTTAGTTTACTAATAAAATTAAAATAAGGCCAAATAAATATAAACATTCAAAAATGAAATGAAAGGGTGAACGGATAATATATAGAGAGAGAGAAAGAGAGAGGAATTGAATTAAGTGGGTTCAAAAAATTAAATCTAATTATAAAAGATTAATTCTCATACTAGATCATAGAAAAAAAAATGTTGTAATTATAAATCAGCTTTAAGGACTTCCAACATAATTATTTCAACATATGCGAGCTAATTTAGGTAAAAAATCAAAATTTCAATTGTGGTCACAACTAGTTAAAACTAAATTGAATCAAACTAATCAAAATTAAAAATTAAATTTTATAAAAATAAAAATTGAACCAAATGAATTTATAAATTAAATAAAACTGAATCAATCTGATTTGATTGAATTATAGTTTTATTTTGTTTGAATCAAAATTTTTAAAAATTAATTTATAAATAAATAATAATTTTTATAATATATTTTGAAATATTTTTAATGTACATAATACATTTTTAATATAAGTTAATATATTTTAATAGAAATAATAAATTTTAAATGGAGTTGAATTATCTTAATTTGATTTTATATAGGTTCAAGCTATTTTTGTTTGATTTGAAATAAAGTTGTCAGTTAACTTCAATCAAAATTTTTAATTAAAAAATTGAACCGAATCAAATTAACAAATTTTTTTGAAAAAAGTTGAATCAAAATAAATTTTATTTAAATAAAATCAAATCAATCGAACTTATTTGATTCTGATAGTTTTTTAATTTATGCCAAATTGTATCCACCCTAACTGAAACTAGGAATAGGTGCGAGCATCATCTATAAACCTTCAAAATTTTTAATTTAACCTATAAAATTTGTGTAAAATTTTTGAAATTAAGTCATCTTAATTTTTAAAAACTATAAAATTTCTTCATAAATTTTACATATTTTTTTTAAATTATATATTTGTTCATTGAAAGTTTATAAATTAAATATTTTTTTCATAAAGTTTTTAAAATTATATATTTAACACCATCAAAAATTTAAAATTTACATTTTTTTTATAAATTCTACAAAATTTCTAACATTATATATTTAACATCAATATTTTTTTATTTTTACTTTCAACCATTCGAATGTTGATCTCTAATTTTGCCATTGACTATAATATTTAGAGCATATTTGGTACACCAATAAATGAAAATAGAATAGAATTGAAATTTTATTTTCATGTTTGACATTTTAATTCAAATCAAAATTTTAAAAATGAGATTTCAAAAATGTAAAATATCTCATTAATCTTCCTATTGTATTATATACCAAACAAATATATTGAAATCTTAGAATACTTATTTTAGAATAAGATTTTATTTCTTATTCATTAATGTAATCAAATATGTCATTAGAGTAAATGCTATAATACAACTTGTGATTACGTTTCTAATTAGTAAGAGATTATGAATTTAATTCAAACAATCTCATCAATTTATTTATTTGTTTTTGTGTATGGCTAAATTTTTTATCATATGTGTTAAATAATTTAATGAAAATAAAGCATCCGCAGATTTAATCTAATGATAAATGCATATTTCGACTTGAATTAGATTTCGAATTCGAGTTGCTTACATAGTTGTAACTGAAAACAAACTAATGGAAACAAAATCTAGATTGATTATTGCGCAATGTTATGATTGCAATTACACATGCTCATAGATCATATTGTCTGAACCCATGAAACACTATTATAACCTTGATGAGCGGGAAATATAGTTATTTAGTGGTATGCTGGTATCTGAACTAGCCCATGCCATTATAAGCACTTTGGTGTACGAATTATGAAGTGCGATGGAATGATTTTTTTTGTTGAGTGGGATGACGAAATGAATTTCCAATTCATCATCATGCTGTTGTTTTATTTAAATTCGGTTTAAACTTAAATATACTTTTTAGAAAACCATGAAATTTAATAATTTTAGAATGAGGAACTAGAGTAATAATTTAGTTGAGTACGTGCATTATATGCAAGAGGATAGTGGTTTGAATCCACATATAGTTTATGAAAAATACACAAAAAAATATATAAGAAAATATTTGTTTAGATTGAGAAATGAAAGATTTGAATATGAAATTTTGCATAAAAATAATATTTAATTGCTAAATTTATGTTTATGTATATTTAAAAATATAATATATTTATAAAGTAAAGTATAAAAATACATATTTTGAGAACTAGGGATGATGGAAATTTGAGCGACAGTGAAACTCATTCTGTTTTCATATGTTATAAATTTTTATTCGTTTTTACTAAGAATAATATTGATTTTAAAAATTATTTTAGTTTAATATAATAAAAATGTTAAGAAAAGTACAATATATATAAGTTTTGAAAATTCATAATCTGACCCCTCTTAACATCTTTTTTTTAAGGAATTGTTTGTGTCATGAAAAATATTTCTGCATTTTTTCTATTTGGTGCATTTAAATAATTTGATTAATTAAAAATATTTTTTTGATTAAATAAAGATTAGTCATTTTTTAGAAAAATCACTTTTTATTTTAAAAATCGAAAATTATTTTTTGATTTTTAACAAACTCATTTAAATAAAAAATAAATTATATATATATATATATATATATATATATATATATATATCACTAATTACTTTTGACAATTGACACTCATCATGGATCATTGCCAATTGATGATACTCATAAGTGATGAGTGAAATCTACAAATTTTTTCATTTTTATATTAAATAATAAATAATATAAATATAAAATATTTATAATGTAAATTTTATTATAATATTTATAAATAAAAAATAATTTTTAAATACATTTCAAATATTAAAAAATATATTAATCACAAAATATTTTTTTCAGAAATTTTTTTCTCAAAAAATATTTTTGAGAATAGAGTAGGAGTTCTGCAAAACCTGGTCCATACTTCACTTAGTGAGATCCGTATTGTAGACTATTTTCATGGGTTTATTTTATTTTTTTCTCCAAAGGAGAGAATAACAATAGCTAAATTGTGGTTAAACCGAATAAATTGTGTGGAGAATATATGCGTTGGTTGGATATGTGGGTTCATGGCATGTGGGTGGTTATAGATGCACTGAAATGAGGACAATAGACAGGTTGGAGAGAATTGTACGAAGATCTCCACCAAATTGGTTGGATTCGTGGGTTCATGTGCCCACTACCTACCCATAAACCATATACAAAACCCAAGATCAGTAAGAAGAAAAGAAAATAGCAAATAATAATACTAACCTATTAATGTAGAAGGAAAATAATTAATCAACATCCAATTACCATAACATTGATCAGGATTTAAAGACATCACGTGAAACAAAACGAGAGATACTTTGAAAACAAGAAAAATCCAACACAAAACGAACCACATTGAAATTGTCTGGGGCAAAATCATTTTGAAACGATTGAATAATCTTCAAATTATTGACTTGCCTGTGAAAGGGTAGGTCACGACAGATTGTTAGTACCTGGATTTAGTGTTAAGCTCCATACAGCCTAATCACAAATGACTTGTTACAGTGGTGGTGAGTTGCCAAATTATTGCAGCTCAGACTTTGAGCAAGTACCCATACAATACAAAAAGCTTTTTGCATGGGGCCAACTTATACAATGCAAATAATGAAAAATATCATTCCAGTCATGCCAACTAGAGGTGTGTACGGTAAGGGTCAAGTGAAAATTATAAAATTTTTGTTTTGTCTCGAAAGTATTGATTTCTTGAAATTTATGAATTAATTTTACGTTATATATTATTAAGTTTTATCTTGTTTTATATTAAATTTTCAGGAGAGGACAAAAAATAAATTGAACAAGGCAGGACAGTTTGGAAATTGATGATTTTAAATTTTTTAAATATAAATACATATAATTAATTTAATATCCATCTAAAAATTTAGAATTCAAAATCAAATATCTATAGATATAAATTTTAAATCTGTAATATAATATTCATATTAACTATATGAAACCAGAAATTTTTAACTTTTTTTTTTTTAACATAATATGAAACCAGAAATTTTTAATTCTTCAATCCAATTCAATGTTCACATGTCCCATGCACGTTTTGATGACAACACAGCAGGAGGACACCAAAGATGATGAGAGGGTGTCTGAGCAGGAGGCTGTTAAACCATTTTTTTTAACGACCACAAAGATGATGTTATATGTATTTATAAAATAAATCAGTATTTAAAATTGAAATATTGATTGAAAATCAATTTTTAATGTTGATAGTGACTATAGATTACAGTAGTTCAAAGTCATTATATTCTTGTATTTAGGAGTAAAAGAAAATTAGAAGAATGAAAAAGAAAGAACATAAAAGTGAGAGGATGTTTTGAGGAGTTAAATAAAGAAGAGAAGGAGAAAAAGAGAGAGAAATTTAGTTATCTTCTTTATCACTACAAAATAACGTTGAAGTGAAAATTTTAAAAAATGCTTATATACACTCAAATTTATTTGTTGATTTTTAAATTTATAAAAACAAAAAATTTAATTATTATTTTATTTTCTTCATTTTTTCTTATCTTTCTACCATTTTCAAATAAAAGTGGAAAAATATAAATTTTTTTAAGAATAATAAAAATTATTTTCATTCATAATAGTCATATAATAATTACAAAAGAAAATAATTTATGATGTAAAATATTATTATGAAATCAATTTTCAATGATAGTTACACATTAACTTAACTTAAAATCATGATTATATTTACACCATAAATATTTTTTTAATAACTTTGCATTTTTTTAATTATGAAAATTACTCCCAGAGATAGTGTTATAATACTCTATAAATTAAAATTTACATAATACACTAAAATATATATGAAAGATGACATACAATAATATATATTTTATATTAATAATAAAAATTTTAAATAGGAAAGATAAAATAATAAACCTAAAACAAAAACCCTTAGAGATAAATAAAATAAAATAAAAATTATAAAGTAAAATAAATCTCTTTATTACAAAATTAAAAAAAGAAAACATGTTTATTGTAGGTAAAATATGCTGATGATAGATCTAAACATCAAAAGAGAAGATTTTTTTTTAAGAGACAATTAAGGTTTTATAAAAGGAAAAAATTACAAAATGACTCACCTCATTTATTATCATTCAAGTTTTCCTTTTTTCATTTTCTCTTCCATTTTTTTATTTTAAATTTTTAATCCGAACAAAATGATGCATGATGCATGCCAAGGGTCGTAATCGAAGTACATAAAAACATAAAAGGAAAAGCTGATCCAACAAGTCGTACCAAATAATGGTAAAAGAAGAGTTAAGGCTAAATTGTACCCGTTCTTGAATTTAAAGGGAAATTTTAATATTATTTATATATTTTGATTTGCAATGAAACAATACATCAATTATTATTTCAATTCAATAATTATATCTAACACGTTTTTTCTAACATTCACTTTATCGAAATTTTTACGTGATTTCCATTTAATATTGTTTTTATTGTCTCACCGTGCCACATTTGATGGGATTTTCAATCTCTTACCCTTAATTTTTTTTATTCGTCTCTCTTTATTATTCTATATTTTCTTTCTCTCCATTCTTAATTGTAATCAAAATTTCTAATTTTTTTTTATTTTGTTTCAATTCGTAATTACAATCAAAATCTCTAGTCAAAATTTATTGATAATTGTAGTCTTGTGACACTAAAAATAACATTAAATAAAAGTAATATAAGATTTTTGATGAGGTAAATGTTAAAAAAAATAGGTTAGAGATAATTATTGAGACGAAATAATAGTAGTGTATTTTTCATTGCAAATCGAAATATATGGACAATAGTGAAACTATCCCCAAATTTAGGGGCGACTTATGTAATTTACCCAAAAAACTAATGTATTGTTATAATCATTAGACCATTTACTTTATGTTTGGAAAGTTACGTAGGAATAAAAGAAAATAAATTTTATTTTTTTCTTTTATTTTTGCTCATTATGTTTGGGTAAAAAAGAAAGAAATAAAATAAATTTTATTTTCCCTTTTAATGGTTGGATAAAAAGGAAAGAAACAAAATTATTATCTCATAAATTTTCTATTTTACCATTCATTAAGAAAATAAAAAATATATACTTATTAAAATAAATTAGACAAAATAAAAAATTAAATAAGAAAAAATATACCAATATTAAACATAACAAAATCACTATTTTTAAAATTATAATTACTTAATTTTTCACATTAACTAAACACTAATACATATAATCTTAATAAATATTATCATACATTCATATTAAATACTAATTCAAGCAACAATAATACACAACATTTCTTAATATTTTTTATGAATAAAACTATCAATTTATAAAAATTACCTCAAATTTTTCATATTTTCTCTTCATTTTAAAGAGAAAATAAAGAAAATAAAATAATATTTATTTTTCTTTTTCTTATATTTTCTCTCTTTTATTTTTTTCTTTATATTTTTTCTTTTTATTTCCTTGTTTTGTGAAGTGGCAAAAAAATATTTGTAGGAGTCAAAGGTTAAAACCAAAAAAAAAAAACTTGCAGGAGTCAAAGTATACATAATTAATTATTTCATACGCATATATTAATGATAAATATTTTATAATTTTACACAGTACGCATTTGAGTATACATTTTTTATATATAATATTATTTCACTAATAATCCAAAATCATGATTTGACATTCTCAAGGAATCAGACTGGAAAAGCCAATCAACTTTTTTTTTTTTTTTTTTGTTTCTCTAAATGGACCACAGCCATGCACTGAACTCCAAAGCCCTTGTTACTCAAATCAACCACGTCAGCTTGATTGGCATGATTGACAATAGTTACTGGTAATCTAATTCACACAAAATTAAAAGGAAAATCCAATTGATGTATTTATTTAAGTTCAAATTCTACCACATTACGTGTCAAATTTTACACATACCTAAAAGTGAATAATTATTTTTACTTATTTCCTTCAAAAAAAATTCTATTTGTATAATTGTGTACAATTGATTTATAAATATATAGAGTAAAAAAAAACTTGAAGTGAAAAGAATGAATAGTTAAATATTTATAGCCATATTCTACTATTTTGAAGATATTCCGTTTAATTTTATTCAATGTTATAGAAGAAAACATTCTACATCATAGGTTAACCATAACAAATAGACAATACTACAATAGATTCCATCATATTTCAATTCATGTAGATAATGCCCAATATATCTAAATTCAAATTCAAATGTCTACATTTTTTTATATTAATTTTTTTATTATTATTATAATATCTATTAATCACAAATGTTGCTATAAATTATTCAATTTACTTTCAGCTCGCAAATCTATTTAAATTATCTAAAATTTCATTACTCTATAATTTACTATCACGAATTTTTTGTTGAAACAAGGAAGATAAAAAAAAAAATTATTATGATGATTTTCTTTTTTTTTTTTCTTGAAAGAAGGGAGACAAATAAGAATTTTTTCAATATTGTTGTTTGAGCAAAAAAATACTATATTAAAAAAGTTGATTCATGTTAATTAAAATTTAATTTTTATATATAACGTTTTATATTTTATTATAAAAATAATTTCAACCCTGACGATAAATAAATTTTAAATAAATCACATAATTACTGGAATTTGAGAATAAAAGAAAAAATCCTGCGAAGCCGAGGTCTACGAAGCGCCTAAGATGGCGATTTATTGGTTAGATACATGTGATTATTAATTAAGATATATATTTAAATAAATTTACTAATTTTTCTTCTGTATTTATGATAGTTTTTTTAAGGGAAAGTTGTACCTCTCTTTGTCTGATACGTGTTCACTGAAGTGGTGGATCTGGCTGTGGTCGGCCTGATGCACATGGACATGGGCTCGTTGAGTTTGACTCAGTCATGGACTAATATAAGAGTCAAAGGCAAGAAAATTAAGGTCACGCGATTTTCAGTACGCTTCAAAAAACTGTCATTTCTTTCTATTTTTTCATAGTTTTGGACATAATTTTTTTTCCATAACATGTTAAACTATTTTATTTATATAAAAAGGAAGTCAGAAGTAATTTTAAGTAAGAAATAAATTAATTTTAAGTAAGAAATAAATTAAATTTTGAACTGAATTATTAAATAAGCTCGAAGATTCAGTATCACTCTAATATCATATGACATTAGAAATTCAAAAATAAAAAATTTCGTCTTTTAAATATTTTTATAATTAAAAAAGTTGAAAATTTAATATAAATAAATGTATTATAATATTGTTATGACTACAATATTTACATAATTTTTTTATGAGAAAATATAAAAATCCATTTATAAATTTGATCTGTAAATGAATTTTGTTAATAATATGATAATAATTAATGTCTAAATTCAATTAAATAAAAGAGACATTCAGGAAGAGCAGGCGAGTGCACTCTGTTTTCCTTAAGCTCAGATGCAATGAATCCATTCTCCATCACGACATGCAGTAAAGAATATTAAATAGGAAGGAGCCCACCAAAGTACGCGGAGCACTGGATAATCACCTCCAAAAAGAGGGAGTAGTACGCAATACAATACACGCAATCCTGAACGCCAAATAAATTTTTTTTTTAAAAAAAAAAAAAGAAAAGAAAAGCGAAGCATCTTTTTTTTATTTGGGGTTGTGGTGAGTCCGGGAGAGACATGCTGTGTGCAGTGGCGGACCCACCATTTTGGTGTAGTTGGGTGTACTGTATAAACAAAAAGATGGTCGATTACTTAAAATATTATTGTTATTATTGTTTTTGTGTGCCATACAATACAATACCGCACCTTCTCGTTGCCGTAAACAAAAACTACATCATCTTCACATCACCAATTTCGCCCACGTGTTCACGCTGCCGTTGCTTTCCGGCGACAACCTGATCTGGGTCTGCTCACCTGGGATTCTTTTAATTAAACTCCATGATAAGTCGATATTCTGTTTTTTTGTTGAATTATGTGATTTTTTTGGGCGATTGTGTATGGTTTATTTAGCTGTTTGGAGTTTAGAGCTTCAGGTAAAGTTTAATGCTTTTAGAGTTTGTGACAGAGTGAAGATATAGCTGATTAAAGGGAGGTTTTTGGTATGTGGGTTGCTCTTAATTGGAATCATGGGTGTGTGGGGGTGCTGTTTTTGGACTTTTGGGGAAGAAGTGAAGCTGATTAGGTGATTTGTGTTTTCTTTGGTTTAATTAAGGTTCTGATCTTTTAAGGGAACTGTGTTTGATTTTCTTGGGTTTATCTCATTGTTGGTTGTGTCAAGTGAAATTTGGATCTTTTCGGCCTGATCCATGGAGGCTAGATTTGGAGGTGAAGCTCATGCCCATCATTTCTATGGCATCGGTGCCAAGGATATGCGGACAGTGGGGAAGAGAAGTCAAGAATGGAATTTGAATGATTGGAAATGGGATGGTGATCTTTTTATTGCTAGCCCTTTGAATCCAGCACCATCTACTAGCATGAGCAGGCAGTTTTTGCCTCTTGCAACAGGGCTTCCGGTGAATGGTAATTCGTCGAATAGTTCATCCTCCTGCTCTGATGAAGTCAATCTGGGAATCGAGAAAGGAAAGAGAGAGTTGGAGAAAAGGAGGAGGGTTATTGTTATTGAAGATGATAATTTGAATGATGAAGTGGGCAGCCTTAGTTTGAAGATTGGTGGACATGGTTATCCGATTAGTGAAAGGGAGATGGGAAATTGGGAAGGAAGTAATGGAAAGAAGACCAAGTTGGTTGGCAGTAGCATGAGCCGTGCCATTTGTCAGGTGGAGGATTGTGGTGCTGATCTGAGCAAAGCTAAGGATTATCATAGGCGCCATAAAGTTTGCGAACTGCATTCCAAGGCCAGCAAGGCACTCGTGGGAAGTGTTATGCAGCGTTTTTGTCAACAGTGTAGCAGGTGTGCATTCGATTGCATTGATTATTCATTTCTATATTGATTACTACCATGCTAAAACATGCATTAATCTTGAACTTCGACGTTATTAATGCCAAAATGGGGTGCAAAATTGTGAGATGTAATTCCAAAGTTTTTGTGTTAACTAAATTTCATCACTGGCTGTGGCTCCTTATGAATTCTACGACTTCTTCAGAATGTTACTGAGGCTTTATGGTTGCCGTACTTATCATAGATGTTAACCTTTTGTAAATATCCTGGTGAAATTATATATTTTAGGTGACATTTTGTTAAATCTTGGACAGGTTTCATGTTCTTCAAGAGTTTGATGAAGGGAAGAGAAGTTGTCGCAGACGTTTGGCTGGGCATAATAAAAGGAGGAGGAAAACCAATCCGGATGCTGTTGCTAATGGAAGTTCACTAAATGATGAACAGACAAGTAGTTATTTATTGATAAGTCTACTGAGGATAATTTCAAATATGCATTGTAAGTAGTCCCATGCTTTAGGCAGTGAAATTATAGGATTTAATTCTGTGCTTGAAGATATTCAGCTGTATCCCTTGATATTTCCTTGATTAGTTGAATTGCTACTGGGCAACCTTGAGAACATAGTAGTGCCTTATTTTTATGACTAACTGGGATATGTTTGACAAATTGATGCTGTTTTCCCTCAATTGCAGCTAATAGTTCAGACCAGGTGACAGACCAGGATCTGTTATCTCATCTATTGAGGAGCCTTGCCAGCCAAACAATTGAGCATGGAGGAAGAAACATATCTGGGCTCTTGCCAGAACCTCGGGAATCTCTTAATGGTGGCACTTCATTTGAAAATTCAGAGGTATTCACAACTTTACTCTCCAATGTTGAAGTCATTCCAAGGCCTTTGAATAACATCTAACTGTTCCTGTTTCTGAGTTACTGCAGCATGTTGGACGTGCACAAGGCGCCAATGGTGCAAATATACAAACCTCTCCTTCTGTGAAACCTAAAATTCCAAATAACTATCCATCGTGTTCAGAAGTTCGAGACAGCGCTGGAGGGCAGGTCAAAATGAACAATTTTGATTTGAATGACATATATGTTGACTCAGATGATGGCGCTGAAGATATAGATAGATCACCTGCCCCTATAAACATGGGTACTAGCTCCCTGGATTGCCCGTTATGGATACAGCAAGATTCACATCAATCAAGTCCACCACAGATGAGTGGAAATTCAGATTCAGCATCTGCCCAGTCACCTTCTAGTTCTAATGGAGATGCTCAGGTATAGTTTTTATTGAATAATGTCTATCGTTTAGTTTTTCAAACTCAATATATATGCTGCGAAGGATTTCTTATTCTTTGAAATGTGAATGTTCTTGCATTGGATTGATTGTTATATTCTAGATTAGTTAGATTGTTGTAAAACTGCCTTCTTGTGATAAAAGGCATTTGGATCTATTAAATTGAAACTGTGGTAGAATCTCTTTTAGAGGAATTAGACAAGGTCTAATCATTATACTAAAGGCATATCATTACTCTCTTTTACTATTTTGCTAGAATTGTGCCTCAATCAGTATTCACGGCATTTTGGTCTTTGTGTTATGTGTAATATCTAACTTTGGACTTCCTCTTCCACTGTTTCAGAGTCGTACAGACCGAATTATTTTCAAACTTTTTGGTAAAGAACCTAATGATTTTCCTCTTGTCTTGCGAGCCCAGGTACTTAGAATTTAATGTATTCCTGCAGCTGTTTGACATTTCCTTTATCTCAGATAATAATTATATGAAATGTTTAATTTCTTAGGTTCTGGACTGGCTGTCTCATAGTCCCACTGACATTGAGAGCTACATCCGCCCTGGTTGTGTCATTCTGACCATTTATCTTCATCAGGCTGAGTCTGCATGGGAGGAAGTAAGCTTTGTAACCATCCTTATGATTATTCTAAATATGCCAGGCAAGAATATTGTGTCCTTACAGCTTAATTACGTATTGTGTAGCTTTGCTGTAATCTTAGCTCCAGTTTGAGTAGGCTTCTGGATGTATCAGATGATGATTTCTGGAGAACTGGATGGGTTTATATTAGAGTGCAGCATCAGATAGCATTTGTGTACAATGGTCTGTGGCCATTAATTTTCCATGTAATTGAATTTGTGGTGATGTGATGGAATAATCTGGCAGTAAAGTATTGTCTGAGGAATATTTGGGCATTTTTGGTCCTGCAGGTCATGTCGTTGTGGATACATCCTTGCCTCTCAGAAATAACAACTATACTAAAATTTTAAGCGTCAAACCAATTGCAATAACTGCATCTGAAAGAGCTCAATTTGTCATTAAAGGCATCAATCTGTCTCGGCCTACCACTAGGTAGCTGGTGCCTTTTGTTTCCGTGCAAATTGCTAGTGTAATTTGGATTTGATGTAATCCTCTGTCTTCTATTAGTTCAATATGCTACGAAAATCCTGTTATATTCTTCACTTTTGTTTTGTCAGATTACTCTGTGCAGTGGAAGGAAAATATATGTTTCAGGAGAATACTCAAGAACTAATGGATGGTGCTGATAACTCTAAAGGACACGATGAGCTCCAATATGTTAACTTTTCTTGTTGTATTCCTACAGTGTCTGGAAGAGGATTCATCGAGGTGTTGTTGCCCACCATGTCTTATTCATTATCATTTTCTTTAATTTCTTTTATTTACTAGAACATGAGTAATATGTTAGTGTCAGATATATAAACTTCCTGGCGTTTCATTGAGTAATGTTACACACCAAACTTTTGGAATAATATGTTGAATGTGTGGTGCATGGCGGGGATTGTGCAGATGGGTTCTTATTTGCCAGCAGTACTGTTCAAGTACTTCACAATATGGTGACCTAGATATGACTAGATTAGCACTTGCCACATGACTGTTCAGCCACTTGCCAGCAGAAGTACTGCTCAAGTACTTCATAATATGGACCTAGATATGACTGGATTAGCTTGAGGCCAATTTCATTATCTTCTTGATTAAAATGTTGCTTAGGCAAGTGGTTGCATTGCTGAACTATAGCATTGTACTGCGATCATCATTCACTATCTGCCAAAAATATTTTTTTGCTTGCTTATCTGTGTGGATGGACAATTTTTTAAAATTTCAATTATTCCTTTGCTGTATTTTTTTTTTTTTAAAGCTATTTGTACAAAATGGATTGTGCTTATTGAGAACTAATCAGCAAGAGGATGACAGAAGACTCATCGGCATCTTGCTTCCAACCTAGGCAATAATGATTTTAGATGAGATAGAATGCACAGAAAGCACAACTGCTTCTGTCCTTTTTCTGGTGGTTGTGCCCTATTACTTTTGTATAGTAAATGTGGGAGTTGGCTTTTAACATGCTGTGATAATGTGTTTCTATTCCTGGCATTTTCTAGTTTGTTGAGCAAACACAGACAGTGACATGCATACATACATAGATTTTCAAACATGCTTTGGTGCTGACTAGGTATAGTTCAGTAATCCAACCTGATTCTGTTATTATTTGAAAGAGATATGCAAATGTTTAATCTTCTGAGAGATGCTTCTTAGAGTACAGATGCTTTTTATGAACATGCATTTCTGTGAACTTAAGTGTAATTTGTGCCTTGTCCAGATTGAAGATCATGGTCTCAGCAGTAGCTTCTTTCCTTTCATAGTTGCAGAGGAAGATGTTTGTTTAGAGATCCGTATGCTCGAGAGTGCATTGGAGTTAATGGAGACGGATGCTGATATAAGTGGAACTGGAAAAATGGAAGCTAAAAATCAAGCTATGGATTTCCTTCATGAAATAGGATGGCTTCTCCATAGAAGTCAGTTGAAGTCTAGATTGGGTCACTTGGATCCTCACACAGACCTCGTCCCCTTAAAACGGTTCAAGTGGCTCATGGAGTTTTCCATGGACCATGAATGGTGTGCTGTACTGAAAAAACTTTTGAACATACTGCTTGATGGAGGTGTTGGTACTGGAGAATGCTCCTCTCTAAACCTTGCATTATCAGAAATGGGCCTTCTTCACCAAGCTGTGCGAAAGAATTCTAGGTCTCTGGTGGAGTTCCTTTTAAGATATGTCCCTGAGAAATCAAGACCTGGAAACAAGTTTCTGATTGGTGGAAGCCATGAGAACTTTTTGTTTAGACCGGATGTTGCAGGACCTGCAGGTCTGACACCTCTTCACATAGCAGCTGGTAAAGATGGTTCTGAAGATGTACTGAATGCGTTAACCGATGATCCTGGAATGGTAATTCTTTTCTCTAATTAATTTATCTGTGAAGATTGTTTAATAAAATAGCCAAGCTTGAGATCATGAATACTTGGATCATTCAACCTTAGGAGCCAGCTTGTTTATAAAATATTGACTGGAAACAAACTGCATCTACAATAAATGTTTGGAAGTTGAATCTCTGTGGACCCTGAATCATCTTTGCATATAAATGTTGTGCTTCTGTTTGATTCAGGTGGGAGTTGAAGCATGGAAGAATGCTCGTGACTGTACAGGCTTCACACCAGAAGATTATGCTCGATTGCGTGGCCACTACTCATACATTCACTTGGTACAGAAGAAAATTAACAGGAGACCAGTCAGGGGACATGTGGTGCTTGACATTCCTGGCATTATCTCTGACTGCAACATTAACCAGAAAGAACATAAAGGGGTGACGACCAGCTTTGATATTGGACATTCTGCAATGAGATCCAATCAAGTGCCTTGCAAGCTTTGTCTTCAGAAGCTGGATTATGGAACAGCTGGGAGGTCATTGTTGTACAGACCCGCAATGCTCTCAATGGTGGCCATTGCTGCAGTTTGTGTGTGTGTGGCGCTTTTGTTCAAGAGTTGTCCTGAAGTTGTGTATGTCTTCCGCCCCTTCAGATGGGAGTTGTTGGGCTACGGAACAAGCTGAGGTCCTTTTTTAACTCCCAACTTAATGGCAGATGGTAATGATAGGCGGTGTGCATTTATAGACTAAAATTCGAGATTTCCTTATGTAACCGGTGCTTTGGACAAGCTTCAGATTCAGCAGTGTTGTCAACGTGTTTATTAATTGTTAAGTGTAATTTTCAGCTGTAATTTTATTAGGTAACATTATAATTGTATTGCACTAAGTTACGTCCCATCTCAGAATCAAGATAACGAGGGTTTCTGAAAACATTGAATTGCGGCAGTGATGTTGGTGGATTGTGTGGTGTGTTCAATTCCAGCATCAATCGGACTCGCTTGGATTTTAGGATACGAAAAAAGAAATCATTGTAAATTGAAGGCATTTGTTAATGTTATAGTCTTGATGGGCCATTAGGAGACTGAGAACAAAAGAAAGGGTCAATTTAGTATCTGTACCAAATTCACTGAATGATGAATCCAAACCAGCCCAAGCTGCGGACTCACGCTTGGAACGCATGACAAATAAATGTTTCTGATAATCTGGGAACGACTAACTCAATAAATTTACTAGTGTAACTTCAAGACATGAATAGAATAGTCATGCTAGTTTAACCCGAAAAAAAGATTTACATGATTGAATTCATAAACAGTTGCATCACACTATACCTTTATTATTTTCGACTAAAATTTAAAATACTCTTCAAATATTATTAAAGAAACCTAATGGAACCATTCGATAACATACCACAGGTTCTGTCACTTTACGTTTGTCCATTTTTGCACCAAATGAAATTTCTTTCATCGCAGAAATTTTAGGATGATTGAATTTATCACGTAAAATAATAATAAATTATTTAATTATAAAAATTATTTATTTAACTTTTTTATTTCTCAGTAATATTTTATAAATTTATATCCAGCATATGGATCTCTTCTGCTTTTTTCTGAAGTTTCTTTGTCTCCATTTCTTTGGCACACGTCTTCCCACCCAAAGCCCCTTACTGACATTTTACATATTTGGCAACCATATGTACTTCCATTAATTTAATTCTCATTCTACACTCTCTATATATACCTCAACACACTATCCACCAAAGGAGCTTATATTGTTGCTGCGATAAATGAATATGGATAGTGCAAAAAATACGTTGGCATTTCTTTCTCTAGCCTTTGTTTTGCTTCTTTCTTGTGCTGCCGTTTGTATAGGTGTGTTAGTTTCTTTTCCATTTTAAACTAGCCATAATTTGTGTGCATTTTAAACCCACTAGCAGACTTTGTTTATATGTTAAGTATTCCCTTTTAACCTTAATCTTTGTCATGCAGAGTCAAGAACTCATGTGGAAGGAAGCAGTACCAGAAGGTAAGTTCTCTTCAGCAGAAGCTATACAATGGCTTAACAGATGTTTTCTGTTTCTTTCTTGTTGTTTTATTAATATGATATCATAAACGAAATGTTTTTGCTGCAGGAAAACGATGGTGAGGACATGTGGTGCATTGCTAGGCCATCAACAGAAGCAGCAAAGCTTTCCCGCAACATTAACTTTAGTTGCAAGCAAAATGGAGTGGACTGTAAGCCAATTCAACAAGAGGGTAGCTGTTTCATCCCAGACACACTCATTTCACATGCGTCTTTTGCTATGAATCTCTTTTATAAGGCTGCAGGCAAGCACCCTTGGGATTGCCATTTCACTGGCATGACTGTTACTCAGGACCCTTGTAAGGTTTTCTTGGCCTCCAATTTTAGTAATTTCTTGCTCATTCATGCTGGTTCTCCATTTGTGACTGGAGGTGCTCCTGTTGTTTGGCAGCTTATGGCATACCTGTATCTATCCGCTGCAACGAGAGCTTAAGACAAGTAAAGACTATTGAAGAAATGGTTAACAAAAACCATACAAAGGCTTCCATTTTGTTGTTGTCTTATTTTGAGTTTGACCAAAGAGTTCTAAATTATGATATCTCCTATGTATGAATTAGAATGGTATCATTATTGTTTCTAATAAAACTAATTTTTACTTTGATTAAGCTTATTTTCTTCTTTAATTACCCCATGCAAGTCCGAGGATATCTTCATCTGTGGAATAGCCGACACAAATCTGATCGCAAAACACAGGGAGCTTAGTGAAGTTATGAATGGAATCGTGTGACAAGTCTTGGTACTGCTCCTGTGCAACTCCTTCTAGTGTGGTGGGGAAAATTTTGCATAGTAGGGTATCTAGGTAATTGTGCAGTTTTATCCTAGATCAAAATTTATACATGTGACTTTTAGGGTCCATCGTACCATCGTACTTGTCCATTAGTGACAGTTTAAACTTGTTGGGCATGGGTTTGGCTCTTACCTTTACAACCAAGGGATTATGGTCGTAAGCATGATAGTTGAAGATTATGGTCGTAAGCATGATAGTTGAAGGTGAAGTGCTCCTTGTCTTGAGCTCGCCTGACAACTTCCATTACCTTTTTTAGTCAGGCATCCTCATCCTAACAGCTCGGCTTTTCACTGTATTGTATGAGGATTCTTCCATGTCATGTTATGTTTTCGAGTGTCTGATCTTATATCTTCTAAAGCCATTGCAGGCCTAGGTGGGGTAGGCAAAGGTAGGGTTTGCCTCGACTTGGTGGCTTGGGTTGTTGGGAAAGTCTGAGGTTCTCTCTGCAGTAGGGCTTGCTTAAGGCATTTGAATGTGTTTATGAAGTCTGCATAGGCAATTGCAAGTCTGTCAATGGCTTGAAGATCATAGGCTAGTATCTTTATGGAGGCAAATGCTTGATAGTCTGTAGGCACAAGAGTGAAGTTGGGGAGGTCCCAGGCATTAGTGTTTTTTGGGATACGATGTTAATGCCTGGTCTAAGGGGTTTTGGAGTCATTAGGAAAAATCATGACTGAAGTTTGGAAGGCATGCAGTAATAGGTTCATACTCACTACACTAATGATATCCAAGCTGAGCAAAATGATATCTGAGCTAAGCGATCTGGATGGTTTGGTTTGTTGACCTATAAAACAAACAAAATTAGTAGGAGCCCGACTTTAGACCGAAGATCTACTATAATGATTAAGTCAGCTTTGTTCGATTTTGGGGGTAAGAATATGGAGAGATTTTGGAGCTAATGGGTGATACCTGAGACCTTTATATATATAAGGATTATATCCCTATAACGAGTGGTTAGTTCATTGTTATGAGTGGTTAATGGTTAATGTTTGGCTATGCTTGTGGCTTTCTGACAAGTCAAGCCTTCTCTAGTAGTCGAGCCGAGTGAGTCAGTTAGTCAATAGGTCGAGCGAGTTTTGTAAAGAGACGTGAAGGGCCGAATAGGGCCTCATACGATTGGGTCTCATGCAGTGTTAGGCCTAGGCCATTTGATGTATGGGTACAATCAAATAGAACCTACAATTCAATGCCCAATTTAACAAACTTAGTTTCCCTCTTTTATGAAACTCGCCTTTCAAGAAATATGATTGAAAAAACTAGAGAATTGGCTTTCGCTAGAAACACAAGCAAGTCATTTTCTAATAAGTTTGAAACATATAAGGAGAATTGTCGCCTACCAATTGTTGGAAAACCGTTACATATGCCTTAGTCATTGTCGCCACTAACACTAGCAAAGAAAAAACATTAAATGATATTGTGAAAGTGCCTGTACTGTAAAGGAAAAGCGATGAAGTTAGGCAGAGCTGTGCTTTTGATCGTTAACTATTGGGTGTTTGTTGTTTAAAAGTGAAGATGAGTTTGTTAATAGCCCAAGTGCATGTAAAAAACTTTATTTTATCATGAAATTAGAATGGTCATATTTATAGATTTTTTTAAATTTTTTTCTTTGATTGATTTGAGAGTGATTTGATCATTTATCAAGACACAACAATTGACTTTATTGTGCTTGGTGGATTACAAGAAGCATGTTGTAGTTGTGGTATAGGGAGGCTATGATTGAAAAAGTCATCACTACTTTAGACATCATATCAAGTTGAGGTGGTGGTAGCGAATCCAATGGAGAATGATTAGGAGAGAAGAGGAAAACATAGGATTGAGATCCTCTCATATTTTGATTAACATAAGTTATCATGTTAAATAATTTTCACCATTCATTTCAAAATAGATAGTTGAGATTTAATCTTATTCATTTCTTGAAAATTTATATCTAATTTTTTGTAATGAAATCTCCACCATTCATTTGAAATAAAGGGTGAAGATTGTTTTAAAATAATAGGTTATATTAATCAAACATTAGAGAATCTCAATTTGAAAAGACATATTACTGCAAAAAGAATAGAGATAAAAAATGGAAGACAATGACATTTTATTCAAATTTAACAGTGAAATTGACTGAAGAAATTTAAAATTAACATGCCAAAATATAAAGATAAAGTAGTATATAATGACAAAATCCAAAAAGTTTTTAATATTTTACTTAATTTTAAAACAAGATAATTTGAGATATCTACTTTACCCAATTTTAAAACAAAGATAACCCAAAACTTCTACTTTAAGGCTTTGCATGAGAGTTTTGAACCTTATAGAAAGAGGTTAGTAAGGGTAAAGTAATGCAATGAAATAGAAAGTAATAAAATATTAATTACCCTTACATTGTTTGGGAGCTTTAAAAAAAATAATAGAGTTCCTTGTTTAACCTCCCCATTAACTCCTCCCATTAAAAATTATACTCACAAAGAAAATTAATTATTTACACTCATTTTTATTTCATCATTTTAACTCACAGTGACCCACTCCCATGCAAGCCCTAAGAACAATTCCTTGGACTACTTTGAAATGATAAATCTTTAAAACTCCAATTTTACCCATCCCATGAACACTACTAATTTGTAACTCTAGATCTAAACAGTCAAGCATGTGAAGCTTCAAATTGTTTGTGCCGGAAAACCTTAAGGGTAAGTTCAACTCAACATGCCAAATACAAGCTAAGCTTTGACCAAACAGTTTCTGATAAAAGAGAACCATACGACAGTTGAGAGACAGAAATAAAAACAATAATTTGTTTAGTTAAAAAAGAACACATCAATACAATTTTAGTTGCTGCCCTGCTGCAAGGCAGCTCATTACTTCCAGTGCGATCAATCTAAGCCAAATTCTCTTAAATATTCATAGCACTGATACTGATAACCCCCGCCCAAAAAAAAAAGAGCTAAAAAAAAAAAAAAGGCATCTTATGTATGAGTTTAGGCCATTGCAGATTGTTTTAGATTATAGTGCAGCAGCAAGAAACAAGCCAAATTATTCATCAACTACCAGCCAAGCAAGCAATGACAGCAAGGATAGGATAAATCACTCTTAAGCTTGAGGCTTCTCACACTTGAGGGGCTTCACAATCTCCCAGGTGAAGTCTGGGTCATCCCTTCCAAAGTGTCCATATGCAGCTGTCTTCAAGAACCTGCTGTTGCCACCCCTCTTGAGATCTAGGTTGATGGTAATCATTCCGGGTCTGAAATCAAAGTTCTCCTTCACAATCTTGAGGATCTCCTTGTCAGGAATCTTTCCAGTTCCATAGGTGTCCACAAATACAGACAAAGGCTCAGGCACACCAATGGCATAGGAGACCTGCACAATGCACCTGCGAGCAAGACCATTTGCTACAATACTCTTGGCAGCCTGCCTAACAATATAAGCACCACTCCTGTCCACCTTGGTGGGGTCCTTTCCTGAAAAAGCACCACCTCCGTGGGCTCCCCAGCCACCATAGGTGTCAATGATAATCTTGCGTCCAGTGAGTCCTGCATCACCATGAGGACCACCGATGACAAAACGCCCTGATGGATTAAGGTGGAAGATGGTTTTCTCATCAAGGTACTTCTCAGGGATGACAGGCTTGATGACATGCTCCTTGAGGTCAGCGGCAATCTCATCATTGGTGACAGTCTCATCATGCTGGGTGGAGATGAGAACAGTGTGGACACGGACTGGGACCATAGCACCATTTTCATTGTAATACTCCACGGTAACCTGGGTTTTGCCATCAGGTCTTAGCCATGGGCAGGTGCCGTTCTTCCTAACCTCAGTAAGCTTAGCACCAAGCTTGGTAGCAAGGACATGGCTCAAAGGCATATATTCAGGGGTCTCATCAGTGGCATAACCAAACATATGGCCCTGGTCGCCAGCACCAATCTCTTCTGGGCGCTTGGTGAAGTGGCCATGGACACCCTGAGCAATATCAGGGCTCTGCTGCTCGATGTTAACTAGGACCTTGCATTTGTCAGCATCAAGACCAACATCATCTGAAACAAATCCAATTGCGCGGCATGTATCACGAACAATCTTCTCATAGTCTACCTTGGCTTTGGTGGTAATCTCTCCAAAGACCATGACCATGTTGGTCTTAGTGCATGTTTCGCAGGCAACCTTGCTGTCAGGATCCTGCTCGAGGCAAGCATCTAGCACCGCATCAGAGATCTGGTCACAGAGTTTGTCAGGGTGGCCCTCATTTACAGACTCAGAGGTGAAGAGAAAGGTCTCCATTTCTTTGAACTGCATATCA
>CATIWR010115972.1:0-49416 GCA_949677035.1 Omphalea diandra
TATATATATATATATATATATATATATATATATATATATATATATAAAATAATGAAACTGTGAAATTTTATATAAAATATAACTATCTATAATTGTAAATTTGAGTTTTGAAAATATTATCATCTTAAACTTATTACTAAATGTAAGTTATATGTATATTTAACAATTAATATGTATAATTATAAATTAATAAGTTGCATAAAAAATCTAAATGTTTTAGAACCATTCAAACATAGTTAATTAAAGTTAAATATATACTTTTTACAAATATTTTGTCATGACTATTAAATTTTCTAAAAAGGAAAATTTCACTTGCAAACCATTGGTATTAGCAAAAATTTCATCATATATGACGCTAAAAGCACAGAAAAAATATAAATAAAAGAAACAAAATTTTAAATGAGTTTAAATTTCATCAAATGCAATCGTAAATATGCGAAATGAATATGAAATAAATCTTTCTATATAATAAATTATAGTAAAATATAAAAATTTCAACTATGAGTTGACATGTGAGAAGCACTTTTACAATCTACTAATAAGACTTTCTTATTTATATTTTTTTTTTTATAAATTTTTGTGTGTTAAATCATTTTTTAAAATATAAAATCCACTAGTATTGACTAATCAATCACTTCTAAATCAAGCCTTCATATTTATTAATATTAATTACTTTTAATAATAGTTTTTTTTATTGTTATTTTAACTTTTATAGCAAAAATTAATTGATGATCTTTTCAACTTGTTTAAAAAAAATAAAAATTCTTCAATATGTCAAAATTCTCAATTATTAAATAATTAATCAATTATTAAATAATTAATCATTTATATCTTTTCTCTACATCAATATGATAAATATGAGATTTTTGTTTAGGAATTAACATAATAATTTAATTACAACTATACATCATTGAAATTTTTTAATTAAAAACATTTTTCATTAATTATCATTTTAAATATTTATAAATAGGATTAAATCTATAAATTTTTTTTTTAGTTTATCAAGATCAGTTATCAAAATTACATAGATTGGTTTATATCTTATAATATGAATGATAAAATTTAAAATTTCCTACACTAAATTAGATATAAAAATTTAATTTAAAATTTTTAAACAAAATAATAAAAAAAATACATATCTCACAAGTTAACTTATTGTTAGGAGATACATTACAAGCAAAAATAAAAACAAAAAAATGGTAATTTAAAATATTGATTGGACAAAGTGAAGTAATAAAGCAAAATGTCCATGCGTGGCTTCAAAACGTTTTCTTTTTATAGGGTTAAATATAATTATCTTTTAAATTTTCTAATATTATATCAAATAGTCCTCTATGTTTACATACTGTGTACTAAAAAGTCCCTACAATTCCATTTGGGTAGATAAAAAAGTCCTTTATTATTTTTTTTCATTAAATTAATATGAAAAACTTATATTATTATTAATTTTTGTTTTCTGCACTTACTACCACCACCAAAAAAAATTATCATACCCATCTCCTTTAACACTTTTATTAAATTATTAAAAAAAAATATAACAACAATCTCATAAATATTAAAAAAAATTAGATCAACTCACTTAAATTAAGTAACAATTAACAATATATATAATAAATTTAACACCAACCCATATTTCATTGGCCCTTATATCCTTCATCTGATTCTATAGATGGCTTTGCCTTGTCGTGAATATAAGAGAGTTTCTCTCTATTCCAATATTTAGTTCCATAAGCTGAGACCAAATATCATAATTGGATTCCATAAACATGATTTTCACATTGAATGCTCCTTCAGATTGAACAATAAAAGACGCTGATTTTGTGGTGGAGGATTCAATATATTTCTTACTTATTCTTTTAAACGAGGGATTCATAGTTGTTCAAAAAATATAGAGGTCTATGTCTGGCTGAGATAGCAGTTCGGGTAGGCAAATTTCAGACGAGTTCAAGAGCAATTTTATGAATCAAGATTTTTTTTTTCTTTCAAATTCAGGTTTGACTTTAATTTTTAATTCTTTTAATTTTATATATATTTCAAGGTTTTTGATGCGCGATAATTCAAATTCTTTAATATCATTTTGAATAGATAAGAAAAATTATTTTTCTTATATATTTCTTCAAATGAATTTGCAATATATATATATATATATGTGTATAAACATTGTCGATGAATTGTTAATTTTTATAATTAAACTACCATAAATAGTAAAAAATGCAGAAGCACTAATTGCAAATTATCAACCCAATATTTCTGCATTTATGAAAGGATATAAAGTACTTGTTGTCTTAATTGAAACTTATTAAAATCTCATTTTTGTTAACATAATTATTCAATTTTAAAAGAATATATTACTTAAACTTTGGTAAAGTGAATCATATTTTCACTTGGAAACCAATTAAATAGAATTTTTTTAAAATTATATTATTAATACCAAAAATAAAATATTTAGTTGTAAATTTTAGTAATACTTACTATATCAAAAGAAAATTAAATTTAAATAACCTTGTGTACAAGCTGAAAACTATGGACTATATTAACATTTAATAATAAATTCAATACCCATTAATGGAACATATGCATTTAGGTACACCAGCAACCTGATTAGGTAAGAAACATCACAATTCAGTAGAGTGGCAAATGGGAGGGATTATTTGGGTTGGATTATTGTCGTTTTCGAATTTAGGTATTTTTGGATGGAATTGAGTTTGAATCTCTTGAATTTTAATTGGTTTTGATCATCTATCAAATTTGCATATATATTTCAGATCAAATTTTAGATTTACCTTTATAATAATATTTTGGATTAGATAATTTGTCATTTAATTTTTAAAAAATATTTTTTTAAATATCCATGTAGATTTTTATTATTTATACAATATTTTTTTATAATTTATTTATAAAAATATAATTCCTTAAAAAATTATTTTTTAATTAGATAGATTTTACATAAGTAAAATTTAATTAAAATTTTTTATTTTCATTTAAATACTTAATAAATTTAATTTAATTTTTTAAGCACATGACCATATATAATAAAAATAAGCAATTGAATTAAATACATATAAAATTATATTATATTATAGTTTAAATTAATTCAAAAATAAGTATATAATGTACAACGACGCCAAACCACTCACTAGAAAATTTTATAGATTGTGATAAAGAATTATATGATAAAATTAATTTTATCTTATTATATATTTGAGTCATGACAAAAATAAAATTATCGCAATTATTATGAAAAAACAAGTAAACTTGTGACAAATTTGTTATGTCAAAGTTTTTATCATAATAGATGAACATCCAAAATAAATTATGATATAAACCTTTTTCTTATAATATTTTGTCACAGTATCTTGATGCACATAAGAAAATAATAATATTATCGCAATAATATTTTATCATATATTAAATCATTTAAAACATTATGCTACAATTATTTTATTCCAATTAATAACTTTTATTCTTACAAAAACAACTTATCTTAATAAATAAAATTATAATTTAAACACATAACAAGCACAATAAAATTAAAAGTAAGTTTTTTAAAAAATAAAAAAATATCAATATATTTGGAATAAAATAAAAATAAAAATAAAAGTTTAATTTTAATTTAATTAAATAATTTAATCATTTTAAAAAATAAATTTCTTTTTTACTTTGATTATTCTATCTTAAATATATTTAATAATAAAGTTTATTTTTTCTTTGTCACCAAATCAATTGGATAGGAAGGTCAATCTGTATTGTAATGGCTTGACTACAACTGTCCTGTATAAATCTATATTGTAATGGCTTGACTACAACTGTCATGCATAAATCTGTATTGTAATGGCTTCACTACAACCGTCTTGCATAACCTTTGAATAGCGACTAAATCACATGATCTAAAATGGTTAATTCTGACATTTTAGTTGGGGATGTTACAATCTCTGCTTACGTCCTTGTCATGAATTGACTTGCAACTATGCTCATACCACTAAATTGTTAATTGTGTCTAGCTAAGATCTAGCTCTTAGGTATTATGATTTGTTAATATCTCGAGTGGCTCCATCTCATCTCTAGTTACAAGCAGCCTTTTCCTTGCAAACCCATCAACTTTGCTCAAATTTCTAATCTAGCGTGGCCTTGATACTAATTGTAACGACTTGAATCTGACTGTCCTGCATAACTAGTAGATAGGGGCCAAACCACGTGATGTAAAATGGTTAATCCAAGTTACTACAATAATTGGACTGAAACCTATATATGTTGTATAACTTATGGATAGTGGCCAAATCTCGTGACCTAAAATAGTTAATCCAAGTTACTAAAGTAATTAAGCTAAAACCTATATACGCTACTAACATTCCCAGTTAACTTTCGATATAATCCCTAAACACTTTAGGCTAACACTTTTAAGCATTCTCAGCACCTTAAGCTGATATTTCAATTGGTGAAGTTGCAATAAGCTTGAGGTGCTGAGTGTCTAGAGATGTTAGCTTAAAGTGTTTCAGGATTATAAAAATCTTACATTAAAAATTAACAAGAAAAGTTAACAATATATATAAGTTTGAATATAATTATTATAGTAATTTGAGTTAACCATTTTAGACTGTGTGACTTAGCCACTAATTATAAGTTATGCTAAACAATTGCATTCAAGCCATTATAATTGGTATGAGAGCCACTCAGAGTGTGTGAAACTAATGAGGCTATGAGGAAAGGGTTCTCCGTTACTGTGATAATATGGGTTAACACTATGAACCATATGGTTCAAGTAGTAATCGGTTATTTTTAATATGATTCATCAGATTGACTTGAACTCAGATAAAATTTTTTTAAATCATTTCGAGTTCTGATCATTTAAATTTATCCAAATTTAAAATAAATTCAAATCAAATTTTCGAATAAAATCAAATATTACTACATCTTCAACATAACTTAATTGAGGAGGAAACTAAGATTTACTTACTGAAGTTTGGCCTGTGTTTGGTCTTTGGCAGAATAATGTATAATGCAAGCAAAATGGCCAATAAAAAGAAATTGGTTAATAATATGTGGACATAACCAAAAAAATATCCAACTCTAATTTCTTGTTTTCATACAGGTAGTCCAATTAACAATATGCATTAATGTTTTGGCCAATTAATGTTCACTTCAGAGTTGCTGCTGCCCTCCTTTGTGATGATTGGATACGAAATCATGCCTGCATTTTCATTTTAAATTCAACAAATGAAAATGAAATGAGGCTGTACAACTGCAGCACAAAAATACATATATTCATAGTTGCTCGAATAGATTAATCTAAGTGGATAAGCGAATTCACTTCTTTAAGATTTTGATTTTTTGAAACCATGACGAAGAGATAATAAATATTTATAAAAGCATCAAATCATTATAAAGATATATTTTTAAATAACAGTGAGTATAAATCAATTGAAATTAAATAAATTAATCAAATTGATATTATTCGGTCAATTTAATTCAATTTTAATTTTAAAAAATTTAATTTTTAGTTAGATTTACTATAAAAAAAAACCTGAATAAATCAAATTTATTAAAAAAATAAATTAAACTATAGAAATTTGAACTTAAGTAATTTAAAATATATGAAATTTTTAGCAAATCAAGCCGAATTAAATCAAAATTTTATGAATTTAATTTGATTCAGTTTTTAAGTGTACAATTTTAGTTTATTCATTTGATTTATTCAATTTTTTTTAAAAAATTGATTTACTTTGATTTTTAATATATAATATTTATTTAATTAAGTTTTAATAAGGATCAAATAGAATAAATCAAACCAATCAAATGTTCATCTCTACTCTTAAAATTGCTAGATAAAAGATCTAATCTCGCTTATCTAAAAATGTCTTACCATAAAAAAAATAAATTACTAAAAAAATTTCATTAATAGACAAAATTTTCAAATATATCACAATTTTATTTTTTTTATTGATAAAGTGCGTAGATCTAACATTTCTTTTTAATCTATTTTCCACTTAGATTAATATTTATTCATTTTACTAAAAAATAAAACTTATAGTATATTTAAAATTGTATTTAATTCTGAGATATTTTTAATAATTTGTTCTAAAAATAAGAATAAAACTTACTGTATTTTACGTGCCAACTGGTGCATAGATGTTGCAGCCATCACAACACTTACGCTAAAAAGGTTCCAATTTTTCTGCACTCATTGAAATATTTCATCGCTAAAATTGCCTCATCTTATAACTGATAACAAGAACATGATATAGATAATATAGTTTTGAGAGGTTATTGGGATACATTACCGGTGTGACCACAGTGCTATACTTTCACCCAGATAACAGCACTGAATGCAAGAGCTGACTGCTTAGGATAGGAGAGTTGGTCTTGTGGCTTTGTGGAATCAGCCATGTTTGCTATATTGATGCCCCGTTTAAAAGTTGGAGCCCAAAAATGAACTGCAAAATTTGGTCATCCTCACAATCAATAATATAATACTTTCAAATCACAGCATATATGTACAAGAATGAGGCAAAAGAAAAGAGAAGAGAACTTGTTTTCGGTCCAGCAGGGTGGTTCCATATGTTTTGGAGCTTTGAAGCTGACATGATGATGATATCTTCTTCTCTTATTTCTGTTTGTGATTAGCTTCTAGCTGCTGATTATAATTGGGAAGGAAGAGGTGTAGTTGTTGACACTGGTGTTTGGCCAAGTTGAAATTAAAAATGTTTGCAGAACATGAGGAAATTACTTAGTCAGTGATCCTTAATTAATTATTACTTCATCTTATTTGGCATTTGGAAGAAACTCATATAGTAAACTAATTAGTATGACAAACTCAATAACTGCACCCAAACTACGTTTGGTCAAACCCATATTTTTTAAGATGTATATGCAAGTACACACACAAGAAAAGTGCCTTTCTTCTTTTTTTTTTTTTCAAAAAAAAAAAACCTAATAGAAGGATTTTTTTTTTTCATTATTTGATATTACGAAAAAAGATTTTTTTTAAAAAAATTACATATGAACGTATACATCCTAAAATTGTAGGAGTTAACTTTATAAAAGCTATGCAATAAAATGAAGTCAATTATTAAGTTAACAATAATTGCAGTTATTTGTATTTTGTTTCAATTTAATCATAAACTTGAAGTTTGTCTCTTTTAATTGAGCATATCTCTTTAATCGAGTCCCCATTGAAATATATATGTGTAGTGTAGCTATAATTTGATGAAAGATAATATGACTATCAAAATTCATCAATTTTTTTTTTTAACTAGTTAATTTATAACTAACTAAATATATTAATTTTTTAATCTAGTTAACATCTAATTAGAAGATGTATACTTATAGGTTTAATATCATAATGAACTTAAAACCTTGAACTAGTAAATTTATAGGTCTCAATAATTTACATACAACTTACTAGCCTTACATGTATTCGATATGGACTGGCCATTGATCATCCAAAATGAAGCCCATGGAATAAACATATTTTGCAACAGTGGTTGTCAATTATTATAATTGTAAGATGCCTATTAAAGTATTATTGATAAATATTCTTGGTTAATATTCTATTAAAATTAGACATTAGGGTTATTAAAATTGAGACATGTTATATCATTTTCTTGAAGGTGAAAGAAGCTAACAATCTTATTAATAAAAGTATTTGAGATATTTAACAATAAAATGTAGGTACTTATTAGAGAATAAGTTCATTAAATGTTCATAAAGAATGACTATATGGAACAATGTTTATGTATACGTGGTTCATTTTTGTGAGCAGTATGCAAATAGTCTTTTGACTTCAGATCAATGTAATATTTTATCAAGGAATTATTAATGCTTTGATTGATAAATTTAATTACCCAAAGTAGATCGTTCATAATATATATTTTGAATATAGCATGAATTTGATAGAGATAATGATCCTTCAAAAAAGAATTCATTAACTGAGACATTTAGGGTATGTCCCTTTAGTTCACTTGTAGTATTGACCATGCAATTCTTAGTTAAAGTAGATTGATATGATCATTACTAAGTCAATGGCTAAGAAATAACTTAACATGATTAAACAAATTTTATGTTCTATATTTAATTAGGACATCTTCAATGAAAGAAGTAAATTACACTAATAACTATCTTATTAAGGATATATCATTAAATCACTTTGACCTTTCGTAACTATTAATTTGTTATGATCTATAAGTTAGCTATCATTCGTATCCTTTAAATATGAGGTAGATTAATTAATGAATTTGATGATAAATTAAAGTGTTTAATTTATCTAGTTCTAAATAATATATTTATAACTATAACTAATTATTTATTGTCAAATAAGTTAGGGAATCTAAAAAGTCACACACATAAGAATAATGAGAAAAAATTAAAATGGATCAGGTATAGACTCAATTTGGAAGATGCTTTTAGTAATTAGGAGCTTAATAGTAAGTATTTAATTAGTACTAAGATCAAATAAGATTTAAACTATGTGTGCCAAATCCACCTGATGAAAATTAAGAATTTGAGACTCCTTACATAAAGGAACTTAATATTCTGTTTGAATGAGGTGTAAAGAAGGAGAAAACAGGATAAGAGATAGAAGGGTACTTATATTCTTATTTGGGAAGAAGAGTGCAATTTTAATTCAAGGATGTGAAAGGATAAGGAAGGATAAAGCTTATCCTTCTGTGCCATCAAAAGATATAATTTTTTTATACTCCAAATTAGGGTGGAAGGAAAAGAAAAAAGTGGAGTGTTAAAAAAATTTATTTTACTAATTTTATCCTTGATTAAATAAATAAAAAAAAACTCAAAACTATCCTTAATAATTACGATCCTATAAATTTTAGAAACTCTACTATTATTATCTACTGGTTTTGGTTTCTCTTCTCATCCCTCGTGTTCTTTGTGAGTATGGCTTTTCTTTCTTTTTTCTATTTTATTTTTTCTTATTATATTTTTTATTAAATAGATTTATTTTTTAATGCTTAAATTTTATTGAGTCATCATGTGGAGAATAATTTATTTATTATAATATTTTTTGGTTATGCTATAGTTAAACATGCTTAGATTTACTTTTTTGATTAATCTACACAAATATATACATAGATTAAAAATATGACACACTCCTTAACATGCTTAAATTTATTGAGTTAAGTTACTTTTAATATTTTTAAATATTAAACTATAACTTTTAATGCTATTTGTCTGAATTTTATTTTTATTATTTTTTAGATGAATTGGATATCATACTTCAAATGTTATTGTTATTTTTTCTTAGATGAATTGGATGTTATTCTTTAACTTTTTTTTTTTATTCTTTATATGAATTAGATATCATACTTATTGTCTATTTGCTTATTGTTGTTTAATTATAAATGGGTGGCAAAATTATTTTTAGGTTAATTTAAAAAAAAAGCTACATATAAGGTTATTTTTGCACTTTAGTACTTAACTTTCCTTTACTTGCCATTTTTCCCAATCAAAGAGATATATTTTATCTTTTCTTTCCCTCGCTTCTTTACCAAATAAGAGAAAAGTTATAGGTTTATTAGTTCCTAAAATTTAAACCATTTCGAATTTTGACAAAATTGGTCAATTTTTTTAATTATTAAAAAATTAGTCAAAATTAAAAAAAATTTGGCAAATCTAGTCAAAATTCAAATTGATCAAAATAGGATGATGTGTCATATTAAAATATTGAGTTAAAATAATATTAATTGATGTTAGTAACTAATGTTAATTGAGTTTTCTATTTTTTTATAAAAATTTATGCCAGCTAATTGTCATGTCACGTGATATATCATTCTCTTTTGATCAATTTAAATTTTGATTATATTGGCCCAAATTTTATTAGTTTTAGCTAATTTTAGAAAAATTAAAAGAATTGATCAATTTTGTGAAAACTCGAAAAGAATTAAATTTTAAGGACCAATAAGCCAAAATTATATTTACACTTTGATCATCTTTCTCCTTTTTCCCTATCTTTACTTTTCTTTATCCTTCTGTTAATTACCTTTTGCCTCACTCCATCCAAACAGACCGAAAGTGGCTACAATCCTAAGGCTTGAAACCTTTCAAACTTGGGATTATGCTCATAAATATTGAGTGGTGATTCTCTTATTATAATTCTTTGTTGCTCTCTTAGGATAGGAGTTTTATGTGATAAAATTTTTTCTGTCCATTATCTTGGCTATTAACAAAAAATAATAGATCATGTAACTAACAAACAACAAATTTCACTAAGCAATGCATATATGAATAATAATAAACCTACATTCCATATGACTTTTCCGCTTACTTCATCCTTTTGTGCCTCTTAGTTAAAATCAACAAGTATATATATATATATATATTATTTCTTGGAGAAAATTGCTATACTATTTTCTGTGGTTGGAATTGGTTACTTTAGTAGTACAACTTATTTTTTTTTAACCTTGGAAATAACTTCACCTTTACTAGATTTATTTTTCAAACTTACAAGAAAGGAACTTGTCTCTTATCCAAATGGGCTGGATCTCCGTTAAAATCTTTTGGGAGTAAACTTCTTGAGATTTTTGAGATGAAGCTTCTTGAGACTAATATTAATTAATGTATCAAAATGAAATTGCTTATCAAGTAAATAATAATAATAATAATAATAATAATAATGGTTATTTGTATTTAGTTTTAATTTAATCATAAAATTATAATTGAGTCTCAACTTATTAATGTAGTAAAAGCTTGTTAATAATAGTTATTTGTATTTAGTTTTAATTTAATCATAAAATTATAATTGAATCTCAACTTATCAATGTACTAAAAGCTTGTTAATAATAGGTATTTGTATTTAGTTTTAATTTAATCATATAATTATAATTGAATCTCAACTTATCAATGTACTAAAAAGCTTGTTAATAATAGTTATTTGTATTTAGTTTTAATTTAATCATAAATTTATAATTCATTCTCCACTTATCAATGTACTGAAATCTTGTTAGAAAATAATATAACTACAAATTCATCGATTTTCTTACTACTTATTTAATATCTATAAAAGAAATTAATAATTTGGTACACAAAGTACTATCTAGCTATTATAGAGTTTGAAGAAAATGAGTCAATTAATTACAAAAAGACTATATATTAAAAATTTGTCATTTTTCATTTATCAATACAAAAAGACTATATATTAAAAATTCATCATTTTTCATTTATCAATTATAGAAATTGGGTGGAGGTTAATCTGAAAAAAAAAAGGTTAAAATGAGGTTGAGTCAACCATTATTAAAAGGTTAGAACTAACCAATTTGATAATTAAACTCAAACCATTATATACCATTTATATTTTATATACTTTTTCAATGTGGGATAATCTCAAGTGGCAAATTGGGTGAAAGTTAAGGCAAAAAAAGAATGAGTTAAAAGTTATAATTAATCAATTAGGTAGTTAAGCCCAAACCATTATATAGTCTTTATATTTTATGTATTTTTCTAATGTGGGATAACTCTTAATGCATATAAATGACTTAATTGGCGCTTACATATCTCAAAAAATTAATTTTTTAAGCTTTTTATTGTATTTGTGTGGGTGTGTGTATATATATATATATATTCTTTAGCCATGTAAGTTTTCTAAACTTTCACTAAATTTCTAATCACCTTGGTTTAATAGAGGGTATATTGAAATTTAATAACCGAATTAATTGATACAATTAAAAAATTATACTGCAAATATTAGTGTACATTAAATCTTTACTCCTACTTCCTTGAAATGTTTAATGCTTCTAAAACTCAATTAATCAATTTCTATATATTTTTTTTATAATGATTCGTGACTTAATTAGACATGTTATTGCTTCTTGGGTTAAAAAGAGAAAAGAAATTTCAGAATATTGTGAACAACAATTGAAGAAGAGAAAAAGCAATGTTTTTCCAAATCACCCAATTACCAACAATAAAAAATGTGAATCATACTTGATTACAGATCTCAGTCACTCAGTTTCCATCTATATAATCTGAATTAACGTAACATAATCTCCTTAGTTAATACGAAACGAACTGATTTTTTTTTTCTTTTTAAGAAAAAACAGTTAAGGAAACACGTAAAGAATTAAAAACGACAACTAGTATGAAAATACAAACACAAACGACAGGAGGCAGAAGCATAAGGGGCTATTCTCAGTGTCCCAAAACGGTCACCCCAGCATCTGAAAGATCACCATCGTGGTCTTCTTCTGGTCCTCCATCTACTTGATCTTGTGCATAAAAAGATGACGTAGACGATATTCTTATTTTGGGTGTCCTAATGTGAACATTGTCGACAACTTTATAAGTGTCATCAAAATCATCATCGTCATCGCTGTCGCCGTAGTTATCGCCTTCTAGGCAACTTCGGCTGTCGTCAGGATGAAGACCCCCGCATTCTGCATTGCGGACTTTGATAAAGAATGAGCAAAGCATAAGCGTCATGAGGCAAGGCAAAAGCATTCCTCTTGAGACTGACATGATGGGTTTGTAGCTAAAACTGAGAGTATGTTGCTATAATGGAGATTTAAAGGGTTTGTTTCCATTTACTGTTATAAGAAGTGGAAAGTGTTTGTGGCCTTGGAAGAGCTTTGTTTAGTTGAGTTTTGAGCTGGTCTCAAGGCAACGAACATTTAGGGGTTTGGCTGTCTCGGTTACCAACTTGTGAATCTAATGGAACATAATGGGTTTTGCTCAACAACTTTTTCAATTACTAAGTGACACTTACCCCTTTTTCATTTAACAAATATCAGTTTTTTTAATTACTTTAATTAGAGTTTAAAATTATATTTTCACAGTTCTGTTACTTAACCAAAGCTAGATTAGGATTAGGAGGTTAGTAGGTTACCCAAATTTAGGTATTGCATATGAGAGTAGGCTATAGAAGATTAAAGAGCAGAGAATAAATAGAGATTAATAAGCTAATGATCTTTACAAGTTAAATTAACGGTCTTTACAATTTTTTTTAATGATTTAAATAAATATCAATAGAAATTAAATATTTACATCCATTAATTTTTAAATATTTATTTTTTTTAATTTTGAATTGAAAGTTAAAAAGTGAAATAAAAATATTTAATAGTCCATACCAATTAGGGAAACTCAATTCATACTTTTTCATATTTTTTCATTATTCTCGTAGAGTCATAGTGGGGCCAATAGGGACATATGCCCTAAATGGTCATTCAACTTTCTTTGTTATAATTAGTAAAATCACAATTTGCTCGCAAGTTTTTTTTTAAGTTTGCCTTACTAATAATCTCATTAGCCTGGTTTGAAAACTTAGATTTTTGTAAAATTTAAATTAATTAAATTATATTTTAATAATTTTTCATTTGAAATGACTTTATTTAAAAAAAATTAATTTTTTCATTTAAAAAATGATTTAATGAGCAAACAAAAAAATTTATTTAAATAATTTTATCAATTTAATATTAGTTTCAAAAAAATAATACTATATTAAATGAATTTTTCTAATAGAAATGAATTTTTCTTTCGCATGTTTTATTTCAATTGTTTTTGTGTTATTTTATTAAATTTGGTGTTAAAAAAATTCAACTAATTAATTTTCTTGAATTTGAATTATTTATTTATATCTTATCATTTCAATGAAAATGAATTTCATTTATTTTAAATCCTTCAATTTTTAATGGTTTATGTATTGAATCTTATTACTATTCATTCTTGTGTTATTTTATTGAATTTGAAGTAAAAAGTTTAACTAATTAACTTTATTGAATTTGAGTTATTCATTCATACTTGATCATTTTAATTAAGAAATTCAGATTTTTTTTTTTATGATTTTAATTAAGAAATTCGGCTTATTTTAAATCTTTAAATTTTTATAATCTTTATCTATTAACTCTCTTTTTTTTCAATTTTATGATTTACAAAATCTCTATTTTTTTTGGTCAATTAAGTTTCAACGAGTTCAAATTCATAACCTCAAAATCATGAAAAGATATAAACACCATTAAATTAAAATTTATTACTAAAAATTATAACTTAAACCTTGAAATTTTAATTTAATAACAATTAAAATGAGTAATATTAAGACATTTACTAATGATAGTTTAAGGATACCAAAAAAAAAGTTATTTTTTCTTTAACAATAACAAAAACTAGTATATCTAATTTGCCTAAATTTGCAATGTTGAAGTCTTTGTAAAGAAAGCATCAGTCACACTGCCAATACAAAGATACACAAATTTCAGATTCTCCAACCAATGAAAATTTCATTTAACAAATATGATTTTTGCATCCTAAAGAGCTCAATCAGCATAAAGTATAGATTATTTTACAATCACAGCCCATGATTCTACTCCCTTGCTCAACACTTCAAGCTAAATTTAAAGATGTCTGATGCACTACTCGTCACCGTTTAACATGGCATAGTATGACAGATGCGGCTATCATGCTCGGGGTACGATTCAGAGAACTCCTTTCTGCGAACTGTTCTGCCAAGTTGCTTATAATTCTTTCTGAAGGAAACAGAAGGCTGATTACCTTTTTCGCCACCACAATTTGTTTTTCTTGGAGTCCCTTGTTGTTGATTAGTTCCCTGCAGCAGAGTGATGTGTAAGTGAGCACAAGCCAAGAATTGTTAGGCTAAACTCAGTAAAGCAAATAGCTAACCAAAAGAAGTCAAACCCTGGCAAGAATCATATACATGGGGATCAGAATTGATCAGTTTACAAGAAGTTCCCAAACCCAATTCAGCTCTAATTCTTAACCAATGGTTCATTTTTAAGAAAATAAAACATTTGTTACAGTTATTTAATAACTTGAATAACTATTGAATTGATGATGAAAAAAAAATTTCTTTGAATATATTTAATATATGCTATTGTCGCTTGGCATTTTTAGCAAAAATTTAAGTCCATTCAGGATGGAAAATTGAAGAGTTTAATTAAAATGACAAAAAAAATAAAATAATAAATTGACAGAACCATCAGACACACACGCACGCATATATATGTATATATACTATGTGTGTTCAGTTTGGTAAGTTGAATTTCATAGTAATTCATTTTATCATGTAATAACCATATCTATACTCTTCTAGCAATAAAGAAAAATCAATGCTTCTGCTGTGTGATGATCTTACAAGAGCAATGAGGCCAGATTTGCAGGCGTGCATGCTTGAAAAAGAGCTTCAGGAATTATGGCAGAATCCATGAGTATATTGGGAAGAGAAATATATGGTATCTTTGCTTTGTACTTGATGAACCATTCAGTTAAGAAATGGGCTCGGTAGGCAACCACACATGGCAATTGTGCAAGCTGCAACTCCACAGCCACTGTTCCAGAAGTGCACAGTGCAACACTACTGGCCTGAAGGCATTTATTTTATATCAGATACAACACTTAATTCATCAGGAATAGTATATAAATATCACAATGGTTCAAATACTAGATGAGAAAGCTCAGATTTGTGGCATTCAGTGCATTTAGCAATACATACACTAACAAGAAGCACCCAACATTTGCCTAACAGCAGTAACAGTCCCACCAGATCCAAGCAATAGATATAGGCTCAAGAGAAGCACCCAACTACTCAATGAAGAAATTAGGTATAAGTTGAAAAAACAAGATGAGAAAAAAAAATTAAACAGCTGAATTTGAAGATTAAAAATGTGAAGGCCTAATCTTTTGTCAAAAAAAAAAAAATGTATTGTGATCTCTCATGCAAAAATTATCAATAGTGGCCTTAGACTTCAATATTATATTCAATTATGGCCTCTGTCCAATTTATATTGCTAGGAAAATAGTGATTTCCAAATTTCTCTTATCTCTAGTATGCAGCAAGGACCAGAGAGAAAAATTGACCAGAAACTCTAGTGGAAGCAATTGCTTCAACCACAGATAATCATGGCTATTATTGATCATTTTTAAAGAATGAGGCACAATTGAAAAAAGAATATTGGATTTTATTGGTTATTAGCCAAAAATTAATACAATATAAATGCTTTGACCATGATCATTTAGACTGTAATATACCTATAGAGAAAAATTGAGTACTCACAAGCAAATCTTGATTGGCCTGTTCAGAGTTAAAATTGCACATTGGAAAAGTACATAAAATATAAATGGTATATAATGATATGGGCTTAGCTACCTAATTTGTTAGTTCTAAACTTTTATCAATGGTTGACCCAAACTCATTTTAACCTCTACCTAATTTTTATCACCTCTGCCCGTTCAATTCAATTTCTAACATGACCCAAATCTAATTTTTTTAAAAAATGATTAACATAAATAATATGCAAACACTACCCATCAAAAAATAAAATAAGTTGAAGTCAATAGAACACTTGACAGAGTAACATAGAGAATTTAACCCGGATGACTAGTGACTTGGTTTCCAACCTCATTGCCTCTTTCTCCTTCACTTTTCTCCCACAAGAGTAGGAGGAAATATATTAGTAGCTGCAACTCTCATTCCACCTTCGATTATATATTCTGTCACAATTCTATCAGTGTCAACTATAAAAAGTAGGAAGACTTACACTAAATGCGTTGTATTTCACGTGTGGATGTCCTCCAGGAATTAATATAGCAGGCACAGGCCACCTATCAATAAAACCCCTTACATAATTCTCCACATGATGATTTGGTGCTAGGTGGATGATTGTGATTAACTCAAGAAAATTGTCTTTTAACTGTTCCATGGTCTTTGCAAAGATGGAAAGCATCCGAGTGACCTCTTGCAATCTACTTCCCGGAAGCAAGGAAATGACTGTTGCACCTTTCAAAGACAAAATTCACTATGTATTAAGACAAGACTGAATTTAAGAATTTAAAAATGATGTCCCTTCCAGTTACTAACAAACTAATGATTCAATAATATAAAATACTTACTACTTGATGTGGAGCTTATAATTACAATAATCTTGAAATTTTATCTCAGTATATCATCCAAGAGAGAGATGGTAAAGATGCATATTAGAGAAAATTTAAGAGTAAAGATCTACTGTGATATTGCCTATTGATCAAGCTCTATATGTATAACTTGATACGCATACCATCATACATTCTATTATAACATGGAGTCCTGTATATTCAAAGTAAGCCACGACTTTAGAGATCAATATAAGAAAGTAAGCCATTCATGACTTTCATATTACCTGCAGGTACTGCATATTTACTTCGGAAATCTTCATCAGTTCCCTCTATCTTGCATTCATGAGGTATGGTTTGCTTTCCCTACAAATTATAAGACTTCAAAATTTTAGAGGTTAATCAGCTTTAACAACAAATTTTCACCATGTGAACCAAATAGAATCCTTACAAGCAGCATATATTTGAGTGTATAGACATGCTAAGAAACATCAAAAACTTCCATAGGAACCTTAAGGATTCATAAATTGAACTTTGTGAACCCTGATTAGGATTCTTGGTTCGTACCAAGTTCAGTTCAGAAACATCTTCCAGAATGGGGTGGCCCACAAATGTTGCAAGCAATCCATTCGAATTACAAACTGCTTCCTCATTTGGAAGTATACAGAAAACATGATCCACAAAACTAGCTAGTTTTTTGAGTCTTGCTTCTCCCCCTTTCCATGCCCAAAATGATGGTGCCACATAATGGAAGTGTACAGGACTATCCGATTGCTGCTGACCATACCTGGCTGCAAAAACCATTTTGCCATTTTCCTACAAGACTTACTGCATAATCAGTGTGCAAAGGCGATGATAACAGCACGGAAGTGGTTCATGATACCTCGTAATTGCTTTAGGAGACGAAAAGAGAATCCCTTGGAGTCCACTGTCACAACAACATGAGGCTGAAACAGAAGAGCAACCTCAATTGTTTCTTTCAACTTTGCCTGTTTTTAAAGTTCAATTTTAATCAACCATTCAGAAGTGTAGCTTTATGGAAATTCATAAGGTGATATGTTTCCTTACTCACTCTGATCCTATTCAGATGTGGTAACAACTCCCATATCCCCATTACTGCAATATCCTCCATAGGGAACAAAGATTTCAATCCTTCCTTAGACATCATGAACCTACACATACAGAAACAACATTTTCACATAACAAAGTAGATAAGAATCAAATAGGTCCCAGACCTACCCATCGAAAACGTTTGTACAAATTATACCTCCAACAAAGAAAGGAATATCTTCCACCAGCATCAGTTAAAAGATAAAATATGAAAACATAATATTTTGCTTAGTTTATACATGCAAATGGCATTCATATATAAAATCTAACCTACAAAAGATATTGTTACATCCACCAATTAAACAAATATAACCAAATAAGCTGTGACTTAGTGGTACTGAAACTCCCAGTCAAAGCCCGATTAACCAAAAAAATTCAACAACTTTCTTCAAAGAACAGTCAATTACTAACCAAAAAAAAACAAACAAACAAAAAGCACAAAACAAAAATATCTTACCCTCCAACACCAGAAAAACGGACAGGAGTAGGAGAGAGCTTTTTCAAGGATGCCATAAGACGAGAACCAATAGTATCCCCTGAAACCTCCCCAGCAACAATGAAAACTCTTAGCTCCCCATCTTTACCCGCAATATCCATTACAGTTCTACTGCAAACAGATAAAAATCTCGTATGCATCGTCAAAGGTCCTGCATTAGCCTTTTTGTTCACATTTCCCATTGCCCTTGATATCATTTTCAATACCCACTGAACATCACACGCACAAAACTTTAAAAAATGAGCCATACCCAGGAGTGGTTTTTGATCAGATTAAGGTAATTTAGAGTATAGGTTTATTATAATTGAAACTGTAAGCTAAGAGTGTATCAGCCCTTGGTTCACAGTTTAAAATCCAATATGGTTAAGTTAAATACAGCACAAAGTAATCATTAGAAAAAACTATAAATAACGGCAAGGAGCTTACCATTAAAATGACCTTTCGAGAATGAAGAGAAGTGAGCAGCAGAGAGCTTGTGAGTCTCTCCCTGAGTTGGAGAGAGGCAGAGAGAAAGAGGGATGACTGTGGACCGAAGCCCGACATAGGCCGCATGGTAATTCATTCATATAAAATTAAAATGATAATTAGGTAACAAATGAAATCAAATGGGGTAAATTTTAAAGAGTGACTTTTTTTTTTTTTGAGCCTTTAATTTTTTTAATATTCAATTAAAAATTTGAGTTTTTTTGGTCTAATAAGAATCGACATTTGAATTTTAAGTCAAATTAATCTAATTTTTTGTGAAAAATAATAAAACTCAACTTTTCAAATTTTAAATAATAAAATATATAAAAATACAAAAAATAAAAATAAAAACTTAAAAATCCAAAAAAAAAAAAAAGCCCAATTGGTTTTCTTTCTCCCTCTCTCTCTCCAATATCTCTTAGCCCAATCTTAGAGATCAATTATTTTTCATTAAACATGAAAATCAAGAAAAAAAGCTCTTGAATTGTTTTCTCAAAATTGATGAAGTAATGAATAAAAACTAATAGAGATTAGAATATTCACTCAAATCCCCTCATATTAGAGTATTCATTTAAATCCCTTCTTCTCAATTTGTCATTCAATTAAAATAAAATGACTTCCACTAAATTTATTCTCAGAGCAATAAATTGAAAATCCAAATTAAAAACAGAAATTAGAACTCAAAAATTTGTATACTAAAAACCTAAATCAAAATTTTAAAAATAAAAAAATTCTATTAGAGACGAGCTCTCATGTCAAAAATCAAAATCCAAATTAAAAAATTCAACTCAAATATCATATGAGATGCAAATCTCATATCAAAACCAAACAAAATATCATAAATCATCTGATATAAGTCAAAGACACCATTGGATCATTGTAATTGTTGTTGTTTTCATGGTTTAAGCCCCTCAAGCAATCAAAGATCCAAAAATCAAGGTGTTCTACCTTATGCACCATCACAATTCAACTAGAGAGTTATAGTTCTTGGGCCTTAAGACACTGCTCTTTAGCTAATAAACTATGTGCTTAATAGTTACTTAAGTTTTCTTACTCAAGTGTAACACCATAAGTGTTATTTAAATATTTCTCGATCATGCACATATGTTATATTTGTCTAAGGAATGAATTTGATATTGTTTTCATATATTCTTGCATGTGTCATGTGTTTTGAAGTGTTGGATAAGCTATAATTGAGTTAGAGTAGTTTGAAAATAAGATTCTTGTACTTACATAATAGTCTACCCTCCTTTTAATAGTTGGACATGGCCTTGACATCTTATAGATGCCACAAACAATTCCAAAAGGAATTTGCCACGATGGTGGGATTGAAAAAGCTAGTTGACACTCCCATGTTTAGCAAAAACGACCTCGGTAGACCTTTTTGCCATGCCTATAACAAGCCTAACACCTATATAAAATGCAATTTTAAGATTTTGTTAGACTTAATGACAGATGACACAACCCAAAAAGGAAAGGGTGAATTGGATTGTGAATAAAAACAAAAAGCAAAAACAAATATTGCGAAAGCTACAAACAAAAATCTAACACAGTTTTTATAGTGGTTCAATTATTTATCTACTCCACTCCTCAAGTTTTCACTTAGGCTTATCTATTCTTTTTCAGGCTCATGAACAAAACCTTTCCTTTTCTAGGCTAAGGAAAAACCTTCCCTTTTATAGGCTCAAGGACAACCTTTCTTTTTACAGGTTCAAGAACAAAATATTTCCTTTTCTAGGCTAAGGAAGAACTTTCCTTTTTACAGGCTCAAGGACAACCTTTCCTTTTACAGGCTCAGGAGGAACCTACCCCTTAGTTTTTTTTCTAGACACAATGCCAACCTTTAGAATCACTAGCAATGAAAGATCCAAACAATATATATGCTTTTCAAATTAGGCAGCTAATACATAATTAGTACTAAAGAAAAACCTACTTTCTAAAGAGTAACAAAAACACACTCTACCCAAACATAAAACAATACCAAAAAGTTTGCGCAAAGAGTTACAAAGATGTTTATAATTATTTCTAGCCTTTTCTCTTACTTCTTTAAACTCCAAAAATGCTCATTATATAGCAAAGTGCCAAAACTAGCCATTGGAATTGTTGATGTTGTGTATGACAACTTTTTTGCAAAACTAACCATTAGAGATGGCAACACCTATTGTTCATCATCAACACTTATTGAACTTGTAACGGTTAATTCCAACATCTTTTGAATGTCTTCAATACTCGTTGGCTTTGATTACAACGTCTGTTGAAGATAGAATAATGCTCGTTATTCATTTCTAAAAAGCTTAAACTTCGTGCTCTATTTTTCAAACTTTGCACAGTTATTTTCCACGTCCATTAAGCAATTCGTAATGCCTGTTGGAAACTCCTTCAACGTTTGTTAAAAAGGGCCAACTCTCATTTCGGGTTCCAAAGCCTTAGCTTAGGCTTGAACACTTTTCTCATGTCTGTTGAGAATATGTAATGCCTTTTGCTAGCTCAAATCAATGCCCATTATGAAACTTCAACGCCCGTGGCAAGGTTCAGCATAGCTCAACTTGGAGTACTCCAATACCTGTAGCAAATGGACAATGTATGTTGCGAGGTCTAAAAGACTTTGGTAAAAGAGAAACATCTAATCAATGTCCATTGCTCAGCCTTCAATGCCTATTGTATGGTCCAAGGCCTATTGGGAGATGTTCGACGCTCGTTGAATTTGCACAATACCCATTAAACTTATTCTAGTCCTTTAACATTTATCGGGTCTTAGGTTTACATATTCTCCAAACATTTTTTGTCTAGCATTCATAACAATCTCCCCTTTTAACATTGGCCTAGTATATTCAAAACTAAAGTACAAACATTAGAACTTCTATTGATTTTGTTATAATTTTGTTATCATTAAAAACCATAGTTTTGTTATCATTCAAAACACATCATTCAAAGTAGAGGAGTGAGTCCAATGTTTTGGGTTGCATGTTCTCTAAACATTATTCCCTTAGCATTCACAACATCTCCCCCTTTTTGAATGATGACAAAACCAAGATGCTTTGATATAAAAATACAAAACTCAAACACACAAAGGATACCAAGTGTTGAAACACAAAACTACAAACAAGATACCAATCAAGATATCCACACAAGGTTTGATACCCATTCAACACAAGGTCTTATGCCAATTATTGAAATATCCACACAAGACTTGATACCAAGTATGCTATTTAACAAACCACATAAGATACCAAATGTTGTGCCATATAAGAATATCAAATGTTGAATGTTAAACATATAAGATACCAAGTGTTAGGCTATGCACATAAGTGATACCAAACAAAGCAATCCAAAATACAAATCAAAGCATCCAAAATTTCTCACCCTTTTTGTCATATGACAAAAAGATATACAAAAAATTTTCCCTTTTTTTTTAAAAAAAATGTTCTCCTAAAATCTAGACCATCTACCTCAAAGACAAAACAAACAAAATGGTTCCATAATTACAGAACAAACAACAAAGGAAAACTCCCCCTATCTATATGCTTCCTTCTAATAAATCACCCAAGATATTCAAACACAAATTTAGTTAACATAACTTGAAGTTACATGTTCTCTTCACAAATTAAGGAAAATAAGAAAGGATGGATAGTTGCTAGAGATTCCTAAACTAAAACATCAAACTGATACCAAATTTGGTTTATAAAGCAAACTCCCCCTCAACAAAAGCATGTTATACAAAAATAAAAGGAGGGATAGAGATACATTATAGTTAATGATATCAATTGACAAATTGTTATGTTTTTCCAAAAACATAAGTCTTTTTCAAAAACTTCAGCTCCTCTTCAAATTTTACAGCTCTAATCACCATTTGATTCTCCATTTTGAGCAGAGGGTGATGAGCTTCCAAACCTACAAACTAAACTTTCTTTGGTACTCATTTTCTCTTGGGTCCATAGGGGTTAACAACAAAAATTTTTTCACCTCTTAATCTAGCATAGCAGAAGTATGCTTTATGGCCAAAATTTTCACAATAAAAGCATTGCCAAATGAATGTTTTCTTTAGCCCTTGTAGGGAGCATGAGTGAGGTGGATTCCTGAAAGATTAGTGCCTAAAATGTGAAGGAACTCTTACATTCTTGACATGTTTAGTTCCATAAATAAAGGTATGATTTGCCTTTAGCCTTTGAGAGTGAGGGTAAGTGCAACTATGATTATGCATATGTGATTTAGATGAAGGTAAGGGAGCTCTAGTTTTGGTAAAAGCTTTCACAAATTTTGGCTTAGAGGTAGTAGGTTTAGAATGATCAAAACCTAAGTCATGTCTATCTCTTAAAGTTTTTTAAAAGCCCAAAATAAGATCAAGTTTCTCTTATCCTTTTGTAAAAGTGGCAAGTGAATCCTTCGAAGTTGAGATCTCTTTCTTAAGACTCTCATTTTGAGAAGACAACATTTCATAAAAAAAAATTTCTTGGTTCAAAACTTCATTTTCTTTATATAAAAGCTCAAAACTTTTCTTTAGTTCCACCAATTCAATTTTCAAGATTTTGTTTCTTTCAAAACTTTTATCAAGATCATTATTGGTGGATTTTAGGGTCTCAATAAGATTTTCAACAATAAATTTTTTCTAACTCTTGATCATCCTCAAGTAAATCACTATCTAAAAAGTAAGGACATACATGTTTTAAAGAGCTCTCTTCTAAGGCCATGAGGCAGAGATTGATTCTCTCTCTCTTTTTCATTATTGGCCTAGTGCACCAAGAAGGGGGTTGAATTGGTGGTTGATTAAAAATTAAAAGGAAGGTTAAGGTGTTTAGTGAGTTAATAAGGAGAAGAGAAAAATCAACACAATAAGTTTATAGTGATTTGGGTGTTAACAAACCTTATGTATACTCCTCAATTCTTCACAATTGTGTATTTCACTCAACTAAACTAGTGTTTTCAAGCTCACACCTAAGTTATACAACTTGTGTTTTATGACTCATACAAAACCCTTATGACTTATGTTTTTAGGCTCACACAAAAACCTCTCACCAGTGTTTAGGACAAGTTCACACTTCAACCTCTTATAAAAGTTTTAAAATCTAGGCTAACTCTCAACCTACTTATAAAGGTGTTTATTGCTCACACTAAATAATCAATAACACATAAAGAAGAGTAAAAGAATGAGTAGCAAATTGGCAAGAGTTTGGTTACAATTAATTGAATTCTCTTGTATTTACATCAGTTTAGTAGAGTATTTATAGCTCACATCCACTAAAGAGACATTACTCAAAAACTATCAGAAAATCTCCAAATTGTGTTAGACAGATTTTGCATTAAATGATTGTTAGGCGAAAGTCACAGTTGCTACTCTCATTTCGCGATCATGAATTTTCAATTTGCACTGAAGAGCCAAAAATTACGGCAAAGAATCTCATTCTATGTCTAATGGCTAGTCCACGTGTCCTTCACCCATTTGTTGTCCAAGAAATATAGTCATTGTGTTCAACCAACTATTCAAAAGTCACAGTCGTGAGTTAGCTTTCTCTTGGGTGCGACTAAGACTGCAAATTCTACTGTTTGGTGAGGAGACAACATCTTCTTGAGTCGTGATCGTGATTAAATCTTTGCCCTCGTGATTTTTGATTTGCAACGGTTGCCATGGACACTTGGTGTGTTGTGGCTATGGCTTTGGTTCCCTCATCTGTTACTATGAAATTCGCGATCGTGACCTCTAATGTGAATGCCATCATGAATTCCTCTGTGAATCAACTAATGCTCCCTTTGGTTAAGTCGCGACTATGAATTTGCCCGCGAATTCCTCTACCCTAGCTCCATCCATTCTTATAGCAATGTCACAGTCGTAATTTAAGGGATATTGATTGCAAATTTGGATGTTCTTCTTTAAGATGAAGATTTTAACTTTCATCGCAATCGTCTATTTCTAATTTACACTGAGAAGCCAATAATCACAACAGAAAATCATGTTTTGTGTCTAATGGCTAGTCTACATGTCCTTCACCCATTTGTTGTCTAAGAAATATAGTTGTTGTTTCAACCAACTACTCAAAAGTCACGATCGCAAGTTAGCTTTCTCTTGAGCGTGACTAAGACTGTGAATTCTTCTGTTTGGTGAGGAGACAACATCTTCTTGAGTCGTGGTCATGACTAAATCTTCTCCCTCGTGATTTTTTATTTTTAACAGTTGCCTTAGACATTTGGTGTGATGTGGTTGTGGCTGTGGCTTTGGTTCCCTCATTTTGTTACCATAAAATTTGCGATCAGAACCTCTGATGTGAATACCACCTCAAATTCCTCTGAAAATCAACCAATGATCCCTTCGGCTGAGTCACGGCTATGAATTCGCTCGCAAATTCCTCTGTCTTATCTCTATCCATCCGTATAGCAATGTCATCGTCACGATTTAGGGGATACTGATCGCGAATTTGGATGTTCTTCTTAAAGATGGAGATTTTGACTTCTATCCAACTTTTAATGAAATAATTCTTATAATATGCAAAATAACACTTAATTAAAGCATTAGATCTGATCAATCTTCATTGTCAAGATTAAAAGAGGATTATAATAGAGGTTTAACCAACCTAATCTAACAATTTCTTCCTTATTGATTTTGACAAGTTAGATTGATCTTAAAGAAAGATAAATGCATGAGTTGTGAAATTAAGATGGTCAAAGATCAAATAATCAAAGGATTTTAGTCAATGATCAAATAATTCTAAGTATTCTAAGTTAGAACTTGCTCCCCCTCAACTTACGCTTTTCTTATGCACATTACTTATTTTCTTTCAATGTTATTCTCTTCCCTTTTCGCAAGATCAAAAAAAGGGTAAAGATTTAAAAAGTAAAAGAGGTGCATAAATTGAGATAAAGTAATCATAAAGAGCAAAACAAAGATAACATATAAATTGTAATCTCATAACATTTGAGACAATGAATTGCAAAACAAACACTTTTATTTATTTAATGAGTTGTGGGATCTATAACTTTACATCAAGAACTTAAAAAAAAAGACTAAAAAACCCTAAACACAAACTAAGGGATAAGAGAGTCATCATCGTCTCCAGAATCATCCATGTCTTCATTTTCCCCTCCACCTTTAGCTTCATCACCCTCCTCAACCTCTTGGTTGGCCTCCTCTTTTGGTGTGTCCTCATAATCATCAAAGTCCGGGAGATGGCAGGGAGGAGCACTTACTTTCTTTTGTAAATCCACCAAATCACTATATAGGTGGGAGAGGAGGAGAAATTGTCTCTTCAACATCCTTATCATCTTGTCCAATTTCTTGTTGATGGAGTCAAAAGATTTTGGCTTTAGGCTTAGGTTAGGGAGGTGGAATAGGTTAGACTCCCTCTTCAATGACAAACATTTTTCTTTTAGAGGCTTGGGAGGTTTCTAGTTTTTTGGCTCCAAAAGCACCCAAAGTGTTTGTATAGGAATCAAGGTGAATGACTTTTGCATTTATGAGGTAAGGGAGGTCCATAAAATTTTGTGAAGGGAGAAGCTTCTTAGTGAGGAATTTTTAATTTTCCTTATTAAAAGCACCGACGTATCAGTAGATAGCAATGACATGGGAAGGAAGAAGAAACTGACTTTTGAGCTTTGTGCTCATGTGGATCAATTGATCCATAAGATAGCGACTAGTTTGTATAGGCTTGTTTTTAGTGAGATAGAAAAGGAAAGCAAGATCCTTTTGGGATACTTTTTCGTTACCATCCCCTTGTACATTAATAGAGAAGGTGATGATATGATGAAATAGCAAAAAAGGTAGGGTATAAATGTATTTGGCTAATAGAGTCTTAGGGACTTGTTTGGTCTCAATGGAAATCTCATACTAGAACTCAGAATAGATGACATCAAGAGCGGAGGTGATGAACAAAATGTCATCTCCAACTTGAAGATTAAACATATTAGAAAGTTGTTCGAAGGTGATGAAAAATTATCCCCAAAGGCTCGAAATACTAACATGTATTGGCCAACACGAGATTTCACTCTTTGACTTAGAGTCATGGTGTATATAAATTCTTGCATGATCTCCTCATATCCGCGCTCGTCACAAAAAATAAATTTGTCCCATCCTAGGTTTAAGAGAAATGTGTGGATCTCGTCTTTACTGCCCAACAACTCAAGAAGGAAAGTGGAAGGGATTTTATTTGGTAGGTCTAGAAGGTTATGTTATTGCATTTCCCTTCTCTGCTCTTGAGGCTTTCTTGGGGTCATTTGAGAATGAAAGAAGATTTGTAGGTTTTTGAGAGTAAGGAAGAAGAGAGATGAAGATTTTTAATAGGAATGAATAGAAACACTATTTGTGGGGCTTATTTAGGCTAGGAAAAGGAGTGAAAATGACCAAAAATGATCACAAAGGCATTAAATGAAAGAGTATCATTAGTTGGCAATCAAATCATTTAAATGTATGACAGTTACCCCAAGTCGTGACCACTAATGCTGAAAACTATAAGTAACAGACAAAAAAATCCTTCGAAAATTACACGTTTAATGATCAAAAAATTTAAAATTTGAACAAATTCGCGATGGGGAATGAATGTTGTGATCGCGAATTGATGATCGACAGCCAAATGATGAATGTCTGTAATTCGCGACCGCGAACCAAGGAATAGCGACCGCGAATTACAAGTAAGAAAAGATAACTATGAAATGATAAGACTTGACTATCTAAGTTGTGATCCACTTAATATATTGATGTCTAATTTATGCAAATTGGCATAGAGAGACACAATTGCACACAAAATTAAGACATCCAAAGAGATAAATATCATACACATCACACAAGGTAATCATTTAACAAGGAATAATGCAACAAACAAAAAAAAACATTTCAGAATGATCTAATTTTTCACTTCAGCGAGCTTCCATCAATTATTCCCAACTCTCTCTTAATGAAGTTCATCCTTTCTTCATTGATAGGTTTTGTGAAAATGTCCATAAGCTGACGATTTGTGTCTATAAATTCTAACACAACATAACCATTTTGGACATAATCTCTAAGAAAATGATGTCTAATGCCTATATGTTTGCTCCTAAAGTGTTGGATGAGATTTTTGGGAAGATTTATTGCACTAGTGTTGTAATATTTGATGGGAATGTGATCAACAACTTTGTCATAAGCCTTTAATTATTGTTTCATCCAAAGCACTTGGGTGCAACAACAACCTGCAACTACATATTCAACTTCAGCGGTGGATAAGGCAACCGAAACTTGCTTCTTACTAAAACAAGACATTAAACACTCTCCTATGAATTGACAAGTTCCATAAGTGATCGTTCTATCTAGAAGACTACCAACATAATTCGCATTTGAATAACCTATGAGGCTAAATGAAGAATCTATATGATACCACAAACCTAAATGAAATGTGCCAAGTAAAAATTTAAAAATCCTTTTAACAACATTTAAGTGGGATTATTTGGGACAATATTGAAACCTATATTTGGGACAATATTGAAACCTATCACACATGCATACACTAAACATTATATCAAGTCTAGAAACGATAAGATAGAGTAGAAAACCAATCATACCTTGATATCTTTTCTTATTAATTGACTTACCCGATTTGTCCTTGTCCAATTTGATGGTAGCACTCATTGGTGTTTTTTCTACTTTACATCCTTCCATGCCAAATTTCTTACGAATGTCCTATGTGTATTTGGCTTGGTTAATGAAGATCCCTTCTTTAGTTTTATTGATTTTTAGACTAAAGAAAAACTTGAGCTCTCTTATCATGCTCATCTTAAATTCTCTAGTCATACACTTAGCAAAATCCTCACATAGAGAGTCATTAGTAGTACAAAAAATGATATCGTCAATATAAATTTGCATTATTAGTGTATCATGATTATGCCTTTTGACAAAAAAAGTTGTGTCAACCTTCCCCTTTTCAAAATCATTTTGCAAAAGAAAAGAACTAAGCCTTTCATACCAAGCTCTTAAAGCTTGTTTTAAATCATACAAGGCTCTATTCAATTTAAAAATATAATTTGGAAAAGTATGTGATTCAAAACCAGGTGGTTGTTTAACATAAACTTCCTTCTTAATAACACCATTTAGAAAAGCACTTTTGACATCCATTTGAAATAGTTTGAAATTCATGTGACATGCATATGCCAATAATGACCTCTAACCTTGCTACTGGGACATAGGTTTCATCATAATCAATGTCTTCCTCTTGGTTATAACTCTTAGCAACCAATCTAGCCTTATTCCTAGTTATGAATCCTTACTCATCTAACTTATTTTTAAGCACCCATTTGCAACCTACAATAGGGTGTTCCTTAGGCCTAGGAATAAGTTCCCACACATTGTTTCTCTCAAATTGATTGAGTTCCTTTTGCATGACAATCATCCAACTCTCATCATCAAGAGCCTCATCAATAAATTTTAGCTCAAATTGAGAAACAAAGGCAAGATTATTATCTAAAGTATTCAGTTGAGATCTAGTACTTACACCCTTTGAAGTATCACCAATGATTAGGTCTCTGAGGTGATGCTTGGAAAATCTCCAATCTTTAGGAAGATCTTAGTTTGGTGATTCCACTTATTGATGTTAAGGACCTTTATCTTTTCTTAATGATTTGCTTTCATAATGGTCTTTATCCTTTTCTCTTATAGAATGTTCCAAATCCAATTTCTCAAAATCACCTATAAGATCATTAATAAAAGAACATTTCCTAAGATCAAGCTTACTAGATTCATCAAACACAATATTCATAGACTCTTCAACAACCATTAAACTCTTATTAAAAACCCCATAGGCTTTGCTAGTGGTGGAATAACCTAAGAAAATACCTTAATTAGTTTTTGAATCAAATTTCTCAAGATTATCCTTGGTATTCAAGATATAGCACTTACATCGAAAAAAAAACTCTTAGGTATGCTACTTAGGCTTTCTACCATTTCATAGCTCAAAGAAGTTTTATTAAGAATGTGTCTTTTTAAAAGTCAATTTGCAATATAACACGAAGTATTGATAGCTTCGGCCTAAAAATAATTTGGCAATGAATACTCATTGAGCATAGTTCTAGTCATCTATACTAATATCCTATTTTTCCTCTCTATAACACCATTTTTTTGTGGTGTTTTAGGAGTTGAAAAGTTATGAAAAATATCATTCTCTAAGCAATAAGATTCAAAAGACTCATTTTGAAATTATTTTCCATGGTCACTTCTTATGGAAGAAATGAAGTAACCCTTTTCATTTTGAATCCTTTTTGTAAAACTATTAAAAGCATCAAAAGTATCATGTTTATGAGCTAGAAAGGAAACCCAAGTAAACCTAGAGTAATCATCAATTATGACTAATGTATAATGTTTTCCACCTAAGCTAGTACTCCTAGTAGGTCCTATCAAATCCATATGAATTAATTAAAGAGGTCTAGATGTACTTACAATATTCTTTACTTTGAAAGAAGATTGATGTTGCTTCCCCATTTGGCAAGGACCACATATCTTGTCTCTAGAAAACCTTAGCTTAGGAAGACCTTCCAATAGCTTTCCTTTTGATAAGCTTTGTAAGAGCTTCATGCTAGCATGTCCAAGTCTTATATGCCATAGCCAAGCTTTATGACTAAGAGACATAAGACACTTAAAGGATTGGTTAACCAAATTGTCTAAGTCAATTAGGTAGGTATTTCCCTTCCTTGTACCCTTGAAAACTACTTTTTTATCCACCAAAGTGGTAACTCGACATTCTCTAGGGTCCAAGGTGACTTAATTACCTTTGTCACATAATTGACTTACACTAATAAGTTATGTTGTAAGCCATCAATAAGTAAAACATCATTAATTAAAGAACAACCATTCTTACCAATGGTCTCAATGCCAATTACCTTACCCTTAGCATTGTTTCCAAATATGGCATTGTCGTCCTTCTTTTCCTTTAGGGTTATGAAGAGCTTTTTATTGCCCATCATGTGCTTTGAGCATCCGTTATCCATATGTCTATCATTTGCTTCATTGGTGGCTGCCAAACAACCCTACCCAACATAAGTGAATCATCTTTACTTTGGTACCCAAACATACTTTGGTCCTAGGGGGTTAGGTTTTGAAACATCCTCCAACTTGAGGAAGGCCTTCCTAATGTAGCAATAAATATTTATGTATCCATACTTCCTGCAATAGTGACATTGGAGTTTAGACCTATGTGTGTTTCTCCTATGCATTGCCTTTGAGAGAGGTTGTTGTGTGAACATAGAAAACACAAATTGTAAGGTTTTTATGTGAACCATAAACGCAAGTTGTAGAAATTTGATGTGAGCTTAGAAACACCAGTTTAGTTGAGTGAAATATCCAATTGTAAAGAATTGGGGAGTGGACGTAGAATTTATTCATACTCGAACCACTATAAACCTTTGTGTTATTTTTTCTCATCTTCTTCTTCACCTTCCTAAACAAATAAATCTTTTTCTTCTTAATTTTAAAAATAGCCACAAATTCAATCTCATCTTCTTGGTGCACTAGGCCGACAAAAAATATCGTTACTAACAATCACATTTTGGGTAGATGTGAGAAATAATAGGATTGGATATATAGATCGAGATTAATTTTAAATTAAGTTAATTTTAGATTTTATCTTTTTATTTTTGGGGTGAATTCAAATTAAGTTCTTTTAATTACACGTGAGTCAAGTCAAATTATTGAGTTGAGATAAAACAACAATTTAAAATTATTCTTAAATTTCAAATAGATGATTCATAATTTTTACTTGTTAAATAAAAAGAATTATTTTAATTTTTTTAAAAAAATTAGTAATTTAAGTCATATCAAATTCAAGATCATATTCGAGTAAATTAAAAAATTAATTTTAACCTGAAAATTTTCAAAATATTCCAAATTAAATCATTTTATTTTTTAAATTGAATCGTATGTGAATTATATTTTTTTAAGAACCGAATAAAAATTACCATATAGCCTAGATTTCTTAACAAATTAATATGTAGTATTTTCAATGAATTAATCTTTTTTATTTGTCAGATTCATTCCAGCTGTATATGAAATATGTAATCAGGAATGGGATCAAATAAAACATTTCATCTAAAAAATTTTCATTAAGTGAAATGAATGTGTATATTATTTTTTTTTAGTCTTTTTAATAGATAAATGAGGGAGACAGAGAGATAATACAACTCTGGAAAATATTATATTTATTTATTTTTTCAGTTCCATTAGCGGTCCAAGCATTCCATTGCATTGAGGTCTGGCCAGCAGATGAAACATGTTGTCAACCATGAATCACGATGAGTCGGATCAACGGACTTTTGCATCAAATGTTTCAGAATCCGACTGAATTTTGACTGATAAAATTGAAAATTAATTAATAATTTAATTTAATTAAAAATTAAAAATCAATAAAAAAATTAAAATCAGTTCAATTTATAATTATATTATTTTGTGAAAATTTTTAAGAATTGTATTATTTTACTTAAAATTTAAATTTTAACAATAGTTTTAAAAATTATATTATTATTTTGTCATATCATACTATTTTTCTAATATTTAAAATATTTTAAAGTATTATTCATATATGTTTAAAAATTTAAAAATAATTCATTAAATTATATTGATTGAATCAATTAAATTAACCGATTTTAAAATTGACTAACTGACTAATTCAATCACTGTAAAACATTACCTTGGCTTATTCATTGATTAGTCTGGTTTAAAAATATTGTTTTGCAATATATAGCCACCTCATATGCACTTAGCCACATTTGGCTATTTTTTAAAATAAATATTTAATTTTATAACTTTATTTTAATTTCTTTATCTATTTATAAATTTTCACTCATTTTTTTATAACTACATTTTTCTTTAATAAATAATAAAAACTTACTAAAATGCATTTGATATAAATTCTTAAATTTCATGAATCTTTTCATTTATTTTCTATATTACTCAGTATCTATGCTAATAAGACAAAAAAAAAAAAATATCATAAGTGTGACGATATTATTCATTTTCATACAGAGCTATATCTAACATTTCCGAGGACTTATTATTAGGACTATGAGCTAGAATATTAATCAGTTTATTTCATAATCATTTCTCTTTCATTAGTGGTGAGTAATTTAACTGCAATTAACTGAATATTGAGCTAAGCTGGCAATAGTAAACTAAATTTTGTTCACAAGAACCTCTCTAATGCTTTAAATGATGCAGACAAACTCTAAATGCTATGCCAGCCATTAAATATAAAAGCCCACCAACCATTTCCACATTTTATTACCGAAGATATCTTATTTATATCATCTCCATTTCCATCCACCTTCCATTAGCCTAACTAGCCAACTTTTCTTAATAGAGGAAATGGCACATATGCACTTTCTTTTTCTCTTTTTGACACTACTGCTACTACTAGTAATCACTCAGACAACAGCTAGAGTTCCAGCAATCATAGTGTTTGGAGACTCTTCTGTTGATGCTGGAAACAACAATGTGATTGCCACAGTCCTCAAGAGCAACTTCTGGCCTTATGGCCGCGATTTCGAAGGCGGTCGCCCTACCGGACGCTTCTCCAATGGTCGTATCCCTCCTGATTTCATCTCTGAGGCTTTTGGTCTAAAGCCTGCAATACCGGCTTACTTAGATCCAGCCTATAGTATCGCAGATTTTGCTACTGGTGTTTGCTTTGCCTCTGCTGGCACTGGCTATGACAATGCAACTTCTAAAGTCCTAGTTAGTATCTCTTCCCCCCCGCTCCTAAAAATTATATATTTTTCACTATATGTCAAGCAGTTTGCTTGAGTTAGTGGGTTGCCTTTGCCTCTCATTACATTCATGTGAGACATGAGTGCATACACTCTCTCACACATTTTTCATGTTAATTCATTCTCTACATGCTTGTGAGTGCGAATCGTACTATTTTTACATGCAACTGAGTGGGTGCATGTAATTATTTCTTCAGATCCCACTTATGTGTGATAATATAATTCATATGTTGAACTTATGTTTTTGTTTGATATTGTGACACTTGCAGAATGTGATTCCTCTGTGGAAGGAACTGGAGTACTACCAAGATTATCAGAACAAACTAAGAGCCTACGTTGGAAAGGATAAGGCAAACGAGATATTGAGCGAGGCATTGTATTTGATGAGCTTAGGAACGAACGATTTCCTCGAGAACTATTACACATTTCCAACAAGGAGATCCCAATTCACAGTCAAACAATACGAGGATTTTCTGATCAGAAAGGCTGCAGATTTCATCACACAACTCTACTTTCTTGGAGCTAGGAAAATATCACTAACTGGCGTTCCTCCAATGGGGTGCCTGCCATTGGAGAGGACAACAAATTTCATAGGCCATCATGATTGTTTGGAAGAGTACAACAATGTGGCGTTAGATTTCAATGGCAAGTTGGAGAATTTGGTGTCTCATTTGAACGAGAAGCTTGACGGACTTAATCTGCTGTTCACAGATAATGCTTATGGTGTTTTCTATGATATCATTAGAAGACCTTCTCTATATGGTAAGTTCTCTAATCTATTGCCTTCAACTTACTATATTTATTTATTTTTATTTTATTTATGAAAGCCTAATCGCCTGAAATTCTAGAAATTTTATAAAAATTTATAATTTTAACGATAACTTTTAATATTGCAATTGTGTTTTATTTTTAAATTTAAATTATATTTTTATCCATTTAATCAAAATTGATTAAAATTAACAAAAAAAAACTATATTTTATGGCATGAAAAATACTTTATTTTCTGTCTCTCTTTTTGTATCATCACAAAATAATTATTTTTCATACTATATTATTACAAAATATATTGTTTTATGTCAATTTTAACTAATTTTAGGTGATTAAGCTATTAATGAATGAATCTGTATGTCCCTACCTCCCAGACTAAAAGTTGGTGTCTATAAATAGGTCATTTTTGAATTGGTTGGGGAATTTCAACATGCCCCACTAGAAATAATTAAGGGGTTTAGTGGCATAGTTTAGTCCTTGGATTATCCAAGATCTAACTTATATTAGTTTATATGTGAAGGGACAACAGAGGGATAAATATAGGTCACACTAAGGGTGTAATTACTATTAATTTTTATTTTTTAAAAAGGTATAAATAATTAAATTTCATATTGAAAGAAAGTTGGTCCACCGTGTCTAGCCGTTCATAAATGAAATGAAATGTTAGATGGCCTTTCTTTTTCCTACAGATAAATATTTAGCTAAGTAATAATATTCTTGTTGAAAATAGAACTTTTTTCAAAAAAAAAATTGAAATTTAATATATTGCAACCTCTCTGAATCAAGTTTAGTATGATTAGTATGAGAATTCTAAGAGTTTTTAATTTTCTTTTACATTAATATGATGGAAGCCTCACCACTATGGTTATATATTACTTTTCCATTATGTAGTTTATAATTCATTAAGCCTTCAACTAATATAAATATATATACAAACATAAACACTCTCTAAAATATGATATGTAAAATTTATGGTACATGCATACGTGCACACGATGTGCATAATCAATTTTACATAGCATATATGTGTATCATCAATTTTACATAACATGTTAGCACACACAGGATGCACACACATGTTGATGTAAAATTGATAGTACACACATGCCACATGTACAACCGATTTTACCTAATATATTTTTAGAGGGTGTTTATATTGATCACATACACATGTTCTGTAAATTTGTCAGCACACACACCACCGAATTTACATTACATGTTTTAGAGATAGAGAGGATCAAAATTTGTATACAATATCATATATACAGACATCAACATCGTGAAATATTAGATATCCAAAATTTATTAGTACTACATAATTTTTATTTATTTTGAAATTCAACAAATAAGATCTAGTAAGAGAATTAAATGCACTGTTTTAATTAGTTTGAGAAGACCCATCAACCAATTTTATTTTGTAGTGAAAACATTAATTTTCTATGGGCTTTAATAAATTCAAAATAAATAAATAAATAAAAGAGGACAGTCCCTTTATTGCTGTTTGAAGGTTCAATTAAAGGCCTTACGAGGTTGGGTAAGAAAAAAACTTGCAGAAATGAAAACCAGTGATCGAAACAAAACTAACAATGTCATCTTAAAAAGGGAACTTGAAGTAAGTTTGAATGGGTTGATTGGACATTGCCAACGATACTCATAAAGGCTCCCACCAACTTAACAATCGATTTGATCTCTTTATACACTTGGGAAAGCAATGCATGCTTGTATAGCATTTAAAGTTCTCACAGGTATGAAAATTTAATCCTTTACTAGATAATCTTTTCCTTTTCAGAAGAGAAGATGACTAACGTTTTTTTTTTTCCCACTTAAAAGATTAAATTCTAAAATTTTACTAATTTAACTATTAAAATAAAATATATTTTAAAGTTAAAATGTGATATAAGACTAATTTAAAGTATTGTAGAAAAAAATGTACATAAAAAGTTTTAAAATCAGATAACAAGTAATTTTTTTTAATATTAGAACTATGATGTATATTATATAATCTCAATAAATTTTCTTAATGCATTGACTATTATAAAATATTCTCAAAATTTAGTAGTGATAGAGTATTTATCTTATAACGTAATATGTCAAAATTTTAAATTTTGACAGTTTTATTTTATTTAAGATTCTAGTTGAAAATTCAGAGTTCAAAAGAATTTGATATAATTAAATTTTATTTTAATTATTTTCTTATTTAAAAGTCTATATTTAAAATAATTGATTTCTTTCATTTAAAATAGAAATGATTTGATGAGAAAGTTTTTTTAAAAAAAAAGTTAAAAACTATAAGATTTTGAGAGAATTCATTTTACTTCAAAATTTTAGATGAAATTACTCTAATGACCTTATAATTTAAATTGGTGCTATACTTATTTTAAATAAATAAGAATATTGTAAAAAATAAAATGATTTTTAATAGATTCATTATAAATTATAAAATTCAATTGAATTCTATCAATTTAAAATTTATTTTAAACAAAAAATTCTTATTATTGACATGAAAGAATTTTATTAATAATTTTTTTTTCTCACGTGATTTATTTTAAACGCGGTCAAAATATTTAGAACATACTAAAAATAAATTAAGATGCCAAATGGATGAGAGGCACCACAATAAGAATAACCATTTCCTTAACTTTTATCATATTGATAAAATCCAAAACTCTTAGAAAATAATGAATAACAAGATTCATATTTGAGATTCTTCTCACTTCACTCATCACTATCAAACAAAATCATGAATTAAAGCAACTTAGAAGTGAAACAGTAGCATAAATGCTTTGCTGCCACATTTGCTGACGCATTTGTTTATTAAGAGCAGTGTTTTTTTAAATTTTTTTTAATTTATTGCCAGGATTTGAGGTGACAGAGAAGGCATGTTGTGCTACAGGAACATTTGAAATGAGTTACCTCTGCAATGAACATTCATTTTCATGCCCAGATGCCAATAAATATGTATTTTGGGATGCCTTTCATCCCACTGAAAGAACCAACCGAATTATCTCTGATCACTTAATTCCTGTACTTCTAACTAAGTTTCATTGAAATATTCGTGGATTTGGCAATGTTAATTAGTTGTACGAAGCTATATGTATTACATTTCAAGCTATAGTTTATATATGGAGGATTAGTTAAGGAAAATTGAATGAAATTTATTTATAATACATACCATGTAATATTTGATATTCTAGAATTGATAACTTTGTTTCGTCCTTGAGATTTGTTTAATTACTTTGTACTTTGAGCATTACTTTTAAAGCAATGGAGTTTTTTTTTGCTCCTGAATTTACCTTATTATGTGATATTAGATTCCCCCCCCCCCCTAAAAAAAAAAAAAAGATGCATGCACTAAAATGATTTTCTTTCATATGTTTGGCTTTCTACTGCCCCTATTATCTTCTTTTATTTTCATTATTATGATCTTTCTTAATTTCTTCTTCTTTCTATTTTTTTTTTTCTCTTTTTACATGGAACTATGTTCCTATATTAATTAAGCTTATTAGGATTGAGTTTAAGGGTATATAAATATACAAGTGGGAGCATCTAAAGATGTTTGTGGTCTGCTTGCAGAAACAAAGGGCTTTACTCAATGACCAAGAGACTTAAAAAGTCGAAACAAAATGAGAATAGAATAGCTATTTCAATAGAAATAATTTTTTTTTTTTGTTTTGGTTGAATTTTAAAAGTCAAATATCTATTTTGTAAGGTGTTATGCCTTGTTAGAGTTAAAAGATGTCACATTGAAAATAAATAAAAAATATTAAAATTTTATATTATAAGCTTAGACATTTAGGTTGGATATAAAATTTTTCACATATACTTAATTTTGTATGCTTTTATATCCCAACATATGTTAGTAAAGTCTAACATATATGCAGTACATATATTACACTCTTGTTCTATCATCTCTATCAACATGCCTTAGTGATGCATAACACATGTTAACCTAATCATTCTATGTATTCTGATGTTTGATGGACCATTATGGGGTGTTGGTTAGATCAAATCTTCTTAGCTAAAAGGGTCCGCTTGATTAGGTTACCTACAAAATGAACAAGGTTAGAGAGGGGTTCAGCTGGTGATCGAAAGTACACTCAAGAAGACCTCACTGAACCAACACCTGAGAATAAGTCATCAAACATCATTGGTGCAATGAGCATGGACCTACTACAGTGGACCTCCCAAACTTCAGCAATGACTCCTTCCAATGATCCAAAAGCCCTCAAACTAAACACCAATCTAGTATCCTAGAAAACACACCCATCTTGAAACCCCCCACCTTTGCTTCCCCAACAATAATGGGGAACCAAGCATCCAGTCTCTCAGAAACACTAAGCCATGACCTTTAGGCCACCGCCTACATAGACTTCACAGTGATGTTAAAATGACTTAAGCAAGCCTTATTGCAAAAAGAACCATTGACCCACCCCCCCTCCACTCCCCCCCCCTCTGGGAGCCATAGCTACCAAACAGAGATAAACCTTACCGTCACCTCCTCCACCAAAGTGTGTAAAGGACTTGATTCCCGAAGGATGCAAGAACAAGCACTTAGAAACGTGCAATGACATGGAGGGAATTCTCATACAAACCGCTAGAGAGCTGAGTTGCACGAACAATAAGTACCTACAAGGATGAAGGCTTCTGGAAAGTCATGGAAGCTGTCAGAAGAGATCAGGGTAAGGAACATTTGGCCTTTAACTCCCATACTTATGACCATAGCCCCTTAGTCGTAACGATAAGGGTTGAGCCCGTACAAATTTAAAATGTTGTTGATTGACAACTATAATGATACAACTGATCCCAAAAGCCACCTTTACAAATTTTGGTCCAAAATAGAGCTTTGCAACTGCTAGAAGCCCTGCTATGTAAAATCTTCCCTGCCACCCTAAAGGGAGTTATGCAAGACTAGTACTAAGACCTAGCCCGCAGCTCCATTCATAACTTTACATAGCTATCTTAGTGCTTCATCCATCAAGTGAAGATTTCCTATGATCTACATGAAGTAGTCAAAGAAGAAAGAGAATCCCTACAAGATTATTTGGCCAAGTTCAATAAGGTGGCCATGTAGATAAATAACCTCAATCATAAAGTAGCATTAAATGTCATGATCTAGAATTATAGGAACTGAGGGCTCTTTGATTCCCTAAGCATTGACCAAAAAATTTCTATAAACTAATGAAGAGGAATAATATATTCAACCACCTAGATAACAACCTGTGAACCAACTCCCATAACCCATACAAGAAGAAGGAAGAAAGAGGTCGAGCTAAGTTTAGGAGTGATAGAAGTCGAGCCAGATAGGAAGAATCACGCTCGAGCCCCAATGACCTAGGTGACAGTTCAACTCAGTACTATACACCACTCATGGCTAACAAAGAAGAAGTTTCTCATTAGATTAAGAGATCAAGAGAAAGAATCCACTTCCCTCAACTAGTAAAGAACTTTTTGCCAATAGGAACAAAGACAAGTATTGCAGCTTCTACAGAGACAACAGACATAACACAGAAGAGTGCAGAGATTTAAAAAATGAGATTGAAAGATTGGTCCAACAAGGCATGCTCAATTAGTTTAAAAAATGAGTGGCCCCAGAAAAGAATAAGCATGAACCCCAAAAGGAAGATAATCATATAGATAAAAGACCCCACAATAGACAATATGCAGGGGTAATTAATATTATTACAGAAGGAGCTACAAGAGGAGACAACTCTACCTCCAAAAAGAGACAAGTACATGAGGTGTATTTAATGAAAAACAAATAGAATGTTGAAGAGCCAAGGTTATGCCCCATCATATTCTCATCAACTAACGATGACAAGAATCTGAGTACCTCATATGCAAATACCCTAGTGGTCCAAGGCCAAATCGAGAACTACCTAGTCCAACATATCCTAGTAGACGATAGTAACTCGATTAACATGATGACAACCAAGACCTTTAAGGCGCTCGACATGGATTTCAAGAGGCTACGACCAATTCAAACCCTGCTCATTGGCTTAGGAGGGACCAAAGTTGATGTCATGGGCTTTGTCGAGTTGAGCATAGAGGTAGAAGATGCAAAAATCATGAAGAAGTTCAGAGTTGTATTGATGATGGTAGACATTCCTTTTGCATACAATGTCATCATTGGTAAGCCCATCCTATATGACACAATAGCCTACACAGTACATCAACATGAAAATTTCAATTGAGCAGGGGTAGCAATAGTAAAAGGGGGGATCATAATATAGCTCAAGAAACATACATGTCTATCCTCAATGAGGTAAATCATGCCATGTCTTTTGAGCCATTAGATTTCATCCATGAGGACATCCCTAAGAATGTTGAGCCTATCGCGAATTTGAAATCCCTACTAGTTGGAATAGACCTAATTTTACACATTAAAATAGAGCTTATTGAGCCAATTGAAAAGGATATCAACTCGATTTTACTTGAAACTTTATATACATTCACTTGGAGTCCCTCGAACATCATAAGAATTGACCCCTCGGTCATCATGTACAAGTTCAACATAGATAGCTTGGCCAAACCTGTCAAGCAAAAGAGAAAGAACAATATACCAGAATGCCAAAAAGCCATCATTAAAGAAGTGTGCAAATTACTATATGATGGGTTCATTTAGGAAGTATAATACCCAAATTGGTTAGCAAATGTTGTGTTAGTCAATAAGCCCAATGAAAATTTAAGGATGTGTGTGAACTTCAAAAAACCTTAACAAGGCTTGCCCAAAGCATAATTACCCCTTACCCAACATAAACCAACTGATGGATTCCACTGTAAGGTATCAGTTGTATAGCTTTGTCTACACTTCAATAAGATATCACTAGATCCAAATGTTTGTGCAAATGAGGTGAAAATAAGTTTTTTCATGGATGAAGACACTTACTACTACAAGGTCATGCCATTTGCCCTCAAGAATGTAAGAGCTACTTATCAAAGATTGATAAACCACACATTTAGAGAAAAGATCAACAAAATAGTAGAGGTATATATGGATAATAAGATTATGAAAAGCTGTCAAACTGAAGATCATGGAAAATATCTAAAGGAAGCCTTCAAGATATTTAACTAATATAACATGAAGCTCAATCTAGAGTAGTGTGCCTTCAGAGTCCAAACATGCAAGTTCCTATCATGACTGTAAGAGCTACCTATCAAAGATTGATAAACCACATGTTTAGAGAAAAGATCAGTAAAACAGTGGGGTATATATGGATAATATGATTGTGAAAAGCTATGGAGCTGAAGATCATGCAAAAGATCTAAAACAAGCCTTTAAGATATTCAACTAATACAGCATAAAGCTCAATCCAAAGTAGTGTACCTTTAGAGTCTAAATAGGCAAATCCCTTAGGTTCATGATCTCACAGAGAGGGATAAAGGCTAACCCAGAAGAGATTCAAGCAATCATTGATATGCAACCATCCCAGACCATCAATGAAGTCTAGAAACTCAATGGAAGAATCACAACTTTAGGGATGTTCATATCCTCGTCAGCTTGGGACTATTTACCTTTTTATAAGAAATTGAAAGACATGAAAAAGTTTAAATGGGATAAAAAAAAATGCCAAAAGATCTTTGAAGAACTAAAGACTTTCCTCAGCTAGCCCCTTTACTCAACCGCCCTCAATAGGATGAAGCATTATTCATGTACTTAGCAATATTATAAGAAACTGTAGTTTCAGTACTTTTAAGCAAAGAGGATGGAAAACAAAAACCAGTGTACTATGTTAGTAGAGTCTACAAAGGTGTCGAGCTAAACTACCCTGTATTTAAAAAGTTGGCATATGTGTTAATCAACTCAACGATGATGCTAAGGCATTACTTTCAAGCCCACATTGTCACTGTCCAAACAAATCAACCCCTATAAAAGATCTTATAGAAGGCAAAAACCTTAAGTAAGTAGCTGAGTGGGTCATCAAGCTACAAGAATTCGACATTATATTCGAGTGGAGATAAGTAATAAACGTTCAAGCCCTAGCAGACTTCGTAGTTAAGCTGATAGGGGCAAAGCAAAGGCTCATTTTAACCAATGAGAAATATGAATGGAAGCTACATGTGGATGAGGCTTAAGGGGCAGAAAGAGTAAGAGTTAGGATAATCCTGCAAGGTCCAAACAAGACCACCATTAAGTATATTATAAGGCTGAATTTTCTTGCCATCAACAATGCAACAGAGTATGAAGCCCTGATCATAGGACTACAACTAGCAAGGGAGGTCATAGCTAAGAACCTCTCCATTTACAGTGACTTTAAGCTGGTTGTTTAGCAACTCATCAGTGAGTACACAATCAAGGACTCCTGCATGCTTAAATATATCTAGTATGCCAAACACTTTTTAGTAGGAATTGAAACCAAATCAGGAAGTTTAAGGATTAAGCACATCCCTCAGGACAATAACGAGGAAGTAGACACCATATCTAAATTGGCAGCCTCCTAGTAGGCCACCCTACCCAAAGGAGTTCTAGTGGAAGAAAAAACATAATTAAATATACTTCAAAAGATGCATATAGTCATCATGGTGGAAGAAGATAATTAGATGAGCCTGCTTATTAGATACTTGATATATGGACAGTTACCCATTGACCCAAAAGAGGCCCAAGCTAATAAAGCCATAAATTATTATGATCCTCTATAAAAGATCCTACAACTAACTTTGGCTCATGTGTATCTCCATAAAGGATGGGAACTATATGCTAAGGGAAATCCATGAAGGTAATTGCAGAGCCCATGAAGCCACCAGTACACTAGCTAAAAAAGTAGTCTTGTTCAAATACTTTTGGCCCTTTATGTTCAAGGATGTCAAAGAATTAATCCAAAAATATGACATCTGCCAACAACATGACATAATCATTCAACAACCAATAGCATATCAATAGCCTATAGGCTCGGCCTGGCCTTTTTCCAAATGGGAAATCGACATCCTCGGCCCCTTCCCTCAAGCATTGGCTAGAAGAGGTTTGTGGTGGTAGCCATTAACCATCATCACCTCAGCCAGAATTTTAAACTTTTTTAAAAAGAGCATAGTTTATAGATTCAACATCCCATAAATACTCATCATAGACAATTGAAAGTAGTTTGACAATGACCAATTCAAATCCTACTATATAGACCTAACCATTGACCTAATGTTCACTTCGGTATCACACTCATAAGCTAATGGTATGACCGAGGTAATAAACAAAATAATTTTACAGGGGCTCAAGAAAATATTAGATGTTGTATGAGGCATTTACGCAGACCAACTCAACCACATCCATTGGGCCTTTCAGACAACCTTTAGAACAACAACAAATCAAATTCCATTCTCTCTAATATATGGGACCGAAGCAGTAATACCTATGGAAATATGACTTCCCTCATATAGAGTCCTCCACTACTAACCTGAACATAATAGAGATGAGCTCCACCTTAACTTAGACCTCTTGGCTAGTAAAAGGGAAGATGTTGTCATTTAGATAGTAATATACCAACAAAAGGTGACTCGGTTCCATAATAAGAGAGTTACGACCCAAGCTCTTAAGCAAGGGGATCTAGTCCTCATAAAAACTGATAAAGCTTATGGAGATGCGAGTGTAAGCAAGCTTGACATCAACTGGGAAGGCCCCTACAGAATGCTTAGAGCCATTAGACCGGCAACGTGCAAATTAGAAACCATAAAAGGCAAGCCCATACCTCGCACATGGAACATAAAAACATTGATAAGATACCTCATCTAAGCAACCTTTGTTGCCTTATGTTTTGTATAACGGCTTGAACCATGACTCAACCCTACATTTATATTTTAGAAGGTAATAAAATGGTCTTCACCTTATTTCTCTCCAAACATTACCCAGATCTTATTGCATCATGCAAAGCATGTATCGAGCTAATGAATCTCACATATCATAAAAAAAAAAATCTCAACTAAATCATAAAAAGCACATACCTATCTAATGAACCCCATGCATTATGAAAGAATTACAACTAAATCATATGAAACATGTATCAAGCTAATAAAACTTATGCACATAATCCGAGCCAACTCATCAAAAACGGCTAATATGTGTACTAAGTCGACAAGGCATGCCAACTCATGCTCATGATTGCATAAATATTAAGCAGATCTCTAAGTTTAAACAAAATATTACCCTTAAACACAGTTGTTTGAGTTACTCAATGATAATGCTTGACCAAGTTGAGTATTATGATTATGGTATGTATGATTGCTCAAAGGAAAAAAGAAAGAAGAACATGAAGCAAAAATTTTTATTAACTTATAAAAATTTCTTACAAAGCAAAGAAGGAGGCCAAGATTACAAACTGAGCCAAGAAATCAATCCCTTAACTCATCCCTATTCTCCCTTACTCCCTAGGCATCCCTAGCATTCCCCTTCTTCCTCTTCCTCACATTCCTCATCTTCTAACTCTGCCACAACAGCTAAGAGGTTAACATCTGCAACAAAGTCAAAATTTTGGCCTAAATATACCTTTGCTAACTCCTTTCGGATAAGGGCATTGTAGTTCAAGCACACCTGAGCCATTTCTTTAAAAGCTATGTCCCAAGCCTCTTCCTTTTTCTTCTTTTAAAGCTAAACCTCCAGCTCTAGTTTAAATGCCCTAACCGATGTCCCCTTTAGCTCAACTACATTAGTATGAAAAGTAACACACTTGGCTTCAGTAGCACTCAAAGACTCCTTAGTATATAAAAGCAAACTGGCTCTTGACTCAAGCTGCTTTAAAGTATCCTTATGCTCTTTTGCCAAGGCCTTTAGGTCCTCCCGAGCCATCATGAGATGACCCTATAGCTCAAAAAAGTTCATGGTCTCTTTATCCAAAACCTTAAGCCATTGGTCAAGCACGACCCCAACTACTACAACCTGCAATAACAAAAGAAATATGATAAACCATATAAACCATCATAGAGTGAAAACCATAAAAGAATAACCCCTACCTTAAGGGAATGCATATTTATCCAAGCTACGAACTATTTATTAGTCAGATGCTCAAATCACTCCTCCTCTTTATGAAGGACGTATAACTTAGCTCGAATCTTAGTGATAGTGGCATGAGTCAGCATGCCCTCATATTTGTTCTTCAAATAAACCCGAGGGTTCGGGTAGTGGTTCGACCTCATAGGCAAGATGAACAACTCCTCATCCAAGTCAATCATCACCAACTCCTCTCAAGGCCTCTTAGCATGCAGCTCTGACTCTCTCATTTGCTCAGCCATATAGAAGGGATCAAGGTAGGCTTAAGAATCTCATGAGGAAGTGACTCTTCCATGTTCACCTCCTTGACTACTCACTTTCGGTTGGCCATCTGCTTCATTTGGCTCTTTTTCCTCCTTTTCAAACCCTAAGCAACCTTTTGTCAATGTATCTCCTCGACAATTATCTTGAAATCCATTTTTGCAAATAGAAAGACATTAATATCATTAGTTAACATGATTAACAATTAAGAGTAGTCTTCTACTAGATAGCTTAACCACAGGATAATGTTTGTTTATCAATCTATTCATATCTATAAGCTCCTTCCCTTCGACCTTTTCTATCATAACCATCTTTTGCTTGAGCATCTTAATATCAGTATTCCATTCCTTTTTCCTTATCCACTTTGAAAGGAATGGCATTGCATCCTTATAAGAAACTATAAAAAAAAAAAACTTATCCTTCTAGTGCTTAAGAGAGGAAAGATAGTTGTTAAAAAGCTCTGTGTTAGGCTACAAAGAAATGTCATAATGGTCTTCCCTCGCATGACCAGACAAAGAAAAGATATGCCTAAACATGTTTACGGTGAAAGCCAAATGCTTTTTCTTAGTTAATAAGTACATCTTTATGAGTATTTGAAGGTCATTGAGGCTAAGCTAGGAAGGTACAATGTTGTAAAGGATGACCACCTGTTATAGCAGACAAGGCATGGGTAGTCAAAGCCCTACCTTAAGATACTCCTCATATAGCATGAATTGGTTTCGGGAAAGGGACGCAAACACTCTCATATTCGGCATGGGGCCTATTAACTCAAAAGTTGTTTGGTATCTTGTACTGCCTATGAATCCTTATCAAATCTAGCAAAGTCAACCTGCTCAGGATTTGAATAGCCCAAGCATTAACCTTTCGCAGTTAAAGGGAACTGGCTAAATCAGTGTCTACATCAGCTCGGCGTTCTCTGCGCCCCCATCATAAGCTCAGCCACTTGAGCCAACCCTACCCTTAGTTTGTTGCTCATTGTGCGACACCCTCTTCTTGCCATCCACACCTTTTCCCCCTAGTCTTGAACTTAAGCTTATTGTATTTCTCTAGGGTATGCTTCTCATAAACCCCAGGCAGGGTCAAGACCTCAATAGATCTAAGATAGAAGTCTAATCTCGAAGATCCATTATCGAAGAAAAAATAGATAAAAGAAAACACAAAAAGCAAAAAAGGGATATAAAAGTTCCAAATAACTCCAAAATAAAATCTCACCTCATGAAAGAGAAAAATAGCAGTCCTCCGACATAAAAAGCAAAAACAACAAACCTCAAATCACTAAAAAAACACAAAAAAAAAGGTGAACAACACTTGCAAAAATAAAAAGGAGAGAAAAATCAAAATGAGAAGAAAGGGACCCCTATTTATAAACCTCGAAAATGGTATGCAAAAGGTTAGGACCAGACAAATTATTTTTACCGTCAGATGGATCACATTGCAGCAATCACGAAACATAATCGAGGAAGTTTTATCAAGCACCACTGGCAACATCCCCGGCAAGACGTTTCAACTTCTCAATTTTAAAATTTCAAATTCCCTCTCAAATGTTTAACAACTCAAATTGGCTCAACAACCTTATATTCCAACTTAGTCATAATAACTCGATCATTAAACCACTACTTAACCGAGACATAAACAGACTCGGATTGAAGGGGGATATGTGATACTACCCAAGTGACTTTGGGCTAAGCCCAATGATACAAAAGGTCCAACTTGGCCAAACAAGTGAATCCATAAGACCTGTTTAGCCTATAATAAAACCACAGGCCTACTAGTTCGACGCATAATAGGGTATTCTCTTTACAGTTCATAGGGAATTTGTGTTTCCTCTAATGAAAACCACGCTAACTGAGTCGAAAGTGAGAATTGACTTTTCCTTAATAACAAACCTGCCAACTAGCCTAGCTCATAGCTCACCCTCATACAAAACAAACGTCTCATGCCGCCTACCACTCATTTTGCCCATAACTCATAGGAAGTATACATTTCCCCATTAGGCAACCACACTAACTGAGCCAAAGTTAACCAAAACCCTTCCCAAATAAGGAAGCAAGACACCAATATATAAAGGATCTTATATATCTCTCACTAACTTTTTTGTAACCACGCACAATTACTCTTTCAACCAAACTCAATTAATTTAAACATCGGAGTGGGCTTTTGGTCATTGGTCAAATCCCTTTCTAACCCTATTTGTCTTGTAGGTAACCTAGCCATGTGAATGCCTTTAGCCAAAAAGACCTAACCTAACCAACACAAGTTACTTGTTTAGAGCTACATATCCTAATTTAGTTTGGCCTGAATAACACTATGTAGAGTTAGCACAACAGTTTGAAACCTCAACTATATATAAAGCTCAAGAAAACTTATTTAGAACGATGGTCGTGGACTTAGGCACTCTTTGCCTAACCATGTAAATCATATCTTGAGTGTGTGGAATTTTGTTCTTTCATTTTTCATCATTATTTCTAAATTCATTCTTAATAAATGGTCTTAAAGTCATTTAGTTGGTGGAAAAAAGTGAGAGCAGTGGCATCAGATAAAGGAGAGAAGGTCAAGATTAACAACTTTGATGGCAAAGACTTTGAATTTTAGAAGATGTAGATTGAGGACTATGTGTATTAGAAGAAACTCCAAGAACCCTTATCAGGGAAGAAGCCAATAGATATGACCATGTTCCATCCACAACTTAAGAGTGATTCACCTTGATAATCCGTTTCATCTATAACTTAAAATAACTCAATTTGAACTTGTTTTAGAAAAATGAAAAAAGCAGCTTGAAAAGCTAATCCAAACTTATTCAACTTGGCCTATTTATTATTGTTACTCTTCATATAGAAGACATAATTTTTAAAGACAAATTTTCATTTAAAAAGACACAACTTATGATAAATCCACATATTCAAATTCTAATATCTTTTATACTTGAAGATTTTTTTAATTTATATAATATATTACTTATATTCAACAAAAGTAAAAGGAAAAAGTATATTTACATGAATAGAGTAAATTACATCCAAGGTCACGTAACTATAAGGGATATTCTAAAAAAGTCATCTAAGGTAGAAAATAGACTCACAATACCACCGCATCAAAACTCACTAAATTATCTATATGCCCATAAAACATTAGCCCATTGCTCTTTCCTCCTCTCTCCCTTTTCTCTTTGTTTACTAACCCTAGACCCAATATTGCCATTGATCCTTCCTTTTTTTTTTTTTTAATTATCTCTTTGCTTCTGTCTTTCACCCATTCTCATAAGAATTCCTTAACTATTCATTATTAAGCTTATGTCTTTCACCCATTCTCATAAAAATTCCTTAATTATTCATTATTGAGACTTACTTTAACCTTACACATCTCTCTTTCTCTCTCTCATCATTATTATAGATTGAGCTTGCCTTCCATGTAATGACCACTTGTGTATATAAATCATGTTGTTTTGATACCAATAAATGTAACAGCCAATGATACCACTGAAGGTTAGCATTTTTTTTTTTTTTACTACCACAATCTGTAATGCTACAATCGGTACCTATCAGAGCACTCAACATCCGGGATTTGTCTGTCGGCCCCGCGATGTCATTCACACTAGGATTTGCACATCTACCCCACGTATGCTTAAGCCCTCTCTGACACCAAAACTGTAACATCTAAATTCATTTGTCAAACTAATAACTGTGATATCCATTGTTCTCATTTGTAAATCAGCTTTGATACCACAAATTGTAACGACACAATATGGCTACAGCTGGTACCTATCAGAGCACTCAACATCCAGGATTTGCCCGTTGGTCCTGCGATGTCATACACACTGGGATTTACA
>CATIWR010115979.1:0-14384 GCA_949677035.1 Omphalea diandra
TATTGGTGATCTTGCAAGTCCTATGAGTGAGCTAAACATTAGAGAAGAAGGAAAGAATGTGGATAAGCCACAAGACATGAAGAATGAAGGAAATACATATCCACCTTTTCCTACTCCTAGTAAAGAGCAAACTCAGCTAAAAAGGGAATAGATTTTCAAGGAAGATCATCTAAGAGATCTTATCATTAGTCATACATAAAGTCAGGTAACAACTAAATCATCTTTTAAAAATGCATGTAGTAATCTTGCTTTTGTGTCCCTTAAAGAGCCTAAGACCATAAATAAGGCCATTAAAGATGAACATTAGGTTCTTGCTATGTAAGAAGAACTCAATCAATTTGAGAGGGACAAAGTGTGGATGTCAGTTCTTAGACCTCATAATCATTCCATTAAGGGAATTAAATGGGTATTTAGAAATAAACTTAATGAAATGAAATTATTGTTAGGAATAAGGCTCAATTAGTAACCAAAGGCTATAACAAAGAAAAAAGGATTAACTTTGATAAGACTTTTGCACTTTTAGCTAGACTTGAAGCTATTAGAATTCTACTTGTATTTGCATCTCACATAAATTTCAAGTTATACCAAATGAATATCAAAAGTGTTTTTCTAAATGGGTACATTGATGAGGAAGTGTATGTTGAACAAACCACAGTTTTGAAAGCCATTGCTTTCTTAACCATGCGTTTAAGCTCACCAAAGCCCTATACAGCTTGAAGCAAGCTCCAATAGCTTGGTATCAGAGGTTAAGCAACTTTCTAGTAAAGAAAGGTTTCTCTAAAGGTTTAGTGGACATAACTCTCTTTTCTAAGAAAAAGAATGAGGAATAATTATTAATGCTAATATATGTAGATGATATCATATTTGGTGCTACTAATGTTTGCTTATGTGAAGATTTCTCTAAAGTATTAAAGAGTGAGTTTGAAATAAGTATGATGAGAGAACTCAAATTCTTGGATTACAAATCAAGCAAGGAAAGGAATGAATCTCCATCAACCAGGCCAAATATACAAAGGAACTAATCAAAATATTTGGCATGGAAAATAACAAATAATCCAAAATTCATATGAGCACTAACATCAAGCTAAGCATGGATGAACATGGTAAGAATATGAACCAAAAGCTATATAGAGGTATGATTAGTAGTCTTCTCTATCTCATAGCCTATAGACCTAATCTTATGTTTAGTATTTGCTTATGTGCTAGATATCAATCTAATCCTAAAGAATCTAATTTGTATGATATGAAACATATACTTAAATGTCTTGTTGTGCTCCTAACTTAGGACTTTGGTATCCTAAGAGTTCATCATTTAAATTGAATGCATTTTTTGATGTTGATTTTACTGGGTGTACCTTAGATAGAAAGAGCACTTCAGGCACTTGTCAATTACTTAATCAATTCTTAATGTCTTAAAGTAGTAAAAGCAAAACTCAGTTGCTTTATCAGCAATTGATGTTGAGTATATGGCAGCTGGCCTTTGTTGTACACAAATCTTATGGATGAAACAATAACCTTTTGAGTACAAAGTGGTTGTAAATCAAGTTGCCATTAAGTGTGATAACACTAGTGCCATAAATTTGTCTAAGAATCCCATACAACATTTTAGGAGCAAGCATATAGACATTACACATCCCTTTCTTAGGGATCATGCTAATAATGGAAATATTGTGTTAAAATTTGTTGATACTAGCCATCAATTGGTAGATATTTTTATCGAACCTCCTTGTAATGAAAGGATGTAATTCATCAAAAGAGAACATGGCATGATTGATGGAAATACCTTGGATTAGCTTTAAACAAGTTATTATTCTTCTCAATCTATTCATGATCATTGTTTTGTGATACTTAATCATTTTTGCTTGAATTGATCACCAATAAATTCTTTAGATTTAATAGCTAAAGATTTTAATTATGTATGATATGGATTAAACTATCCATATGTTTATTGAATTCATGATTATATCATTGAGTTTGATTAATAACATTCATTGACTAAATTTTTAAATTGTTTTTGAACTAAGTGTTGTTTGAAAAACATGGTCAACAACCTTTACACTTCTCCTAATGACTAATGTGTTACTTGTGAGTTATTTATTCTAATCTGCTGGTCTCCATGATCGTTGTGAATCTCTAATGACTATTGTTCATCACCCTATGGCCATTGTAAACTGGCCACCATCATTGACTGAAGAACACTTGTAAGAACAAGCTAAAGATCATGTCTAATAGTCGTTGCCTAACTTGCAACAATCGTTGAACACTCTCCATCGTCATAATTTTTTTTTTTAAAAAAAATAAGCTCGTTGAACTTCTATTTAAACCCCCTCTTACCCTAAAATCATTTTATTTTCTGCTTTACTTTGCTTTCTACTCATTTCTCTCAATTTCTGTTATAAATTTTTGCATATTTCCTTGCATCAAACACTCATTCACATAATCAAATAACACCCAAACTAGATTCCACCAAAAGATATAAGCAACATGCTAGGAAGAATCCCTAACCTTTCTTTACCTTAAGCTATAAAACTAAAGAGAATTTGGCTTCAAAGTTGGCTTGGTAAAAGAAATGAGTTGCAAAACCTTCAACCCTTAATTCTTAGCAGAAAAAGAAATCTAAAATTGGCCAAGATTCAAAGGGGAAAGGGAAGGCCACCGAAATAGAGCACACTTGCATACCCTTAACTCCTTTTTTAGTTCAACAATTTAATCTCAAAAGTGAAAAGGAAAAAAGTAATTAGCTCTAAAATTATTGAAGGGACATCTTAAAGGTGAGAAATTGTTAAAGTCAAATGACCTGTAGAAGCATAAGTTAGCAAAAAGAGTGAAAAGTTAATGGTCAGGATTATATGGGAGCTATTTTGCCATCACTGGGAACCCTTTTACCTAGAGTTAATAATGGAGTTCTCAACAACCCTGGAAGTGTTAGGTAATGATTATAAAGTATATGTTTAAGAAGGCATAATAAAGTTCAGGCTATTTAGAAAGAAGTACACACAAAGACCAACTTGGCTTGGTGCTTTGATGCATCCAACAAAGGTCTCACAAAGGCTCCTTCAACTTGCAAAGTTGATGTCAACATGCTCTAGAAGTCCATCACTGATGGAAGAACTAACAAAAACAAGGCTTCTAAGATCAAGACTCAAGCCTTATGGATTGCCTATAGGTTCATCATCTAGAATATCTATAGAATAGGACAATCTAATAGGAACTACGCTATAATAGATCTCTTCTACCTCTAGTGTATAAAGAATAAATAGTGGGTGAACACTCCCTGACTCTTGTTGTAGAGAATATATGGGCAAGTAGACAAGGCAAACAAATTTGTGATGGCTCACTATATCACAAAGATTGCAAAATTTGTGAAAGCAATCCCCCAAACTAAAGAAGAGCTTTAAGGAAAGAATAAAGTGTCAAAAAAGTTGCCTCACAATAAGCCCATTTGTAAGAAGATGATACTAAGCATGGGGATCCTATAAAGACTTAATTATGGTTTGATCAAGAGGGTCCTTGAGGAAGGTGAGATTTCTTAAGAGGAAGGAGAAAATGAGGATGTTGAAGAAGCTGTCAAAGCAGGTGTTCTAGCAGTAGAAGGAATTGAAACCATTACACCTGTTACATTTGCTCTATCATTCATTCCCTTTAAGGAGATGGTACTTGAGTAGTTGGAAACCCTTATTAATGTTGTTCAAAGAGTTGATTCCTACTACCTCTTTACACTCGAAAGTTTAAAAACTTCAAACAGAAAACAAGGACATCAACCAAACATCAGATTAGAGAGTATAAGAGTTGAATCTACAACCAGGGACTCCAAATATTGAAAAGCAGCAAAAGGTTCCACTTGAGATGAGTTAAGATCCTAAGGATCTTCCTTCAAAGGAACTAGATGCAATAAATGAGCCTAAGGAACAAGAGTATAAGGAGCCAGTAAAGCCCAAGAATTAAGAGCACCTCCTAGAACCTCAACCTTCTCTACAACCTCAAGGTCAAATTTATACATCTCCCTCTTAAACCTTACCTCCTCATGATGCATACTTTATTTTATTTCTTTTTGTTTTTGTCTTTGATTTCAAAATAGATGTATTATAAACTTTGCAATGAAAAGTTCTCTTTTCTATATGTTTTTTTTATAATGACAAAAAGGGAGAAATAAAAAATGTGAACTTAATATAATGATGCATATAATATGAGCAAAATCCATATGAGCAAAATGTTGGGAAATCTTACCAATGATGATCTATTATTGAACAAATATTTTGCTTAAAGGGGAGTTAGAGATAGATTGATTTGATATGATGTACACTATTAATTTTGTAAGATTGATTGATATTGATAGATTGTTTGTCATCATCAAAAAGGGGGAGAATGTTAAACCTTTAGGTTCTAAGTCTTGTTTTGATGATCACAAATAGATCTAAAAGCTAACCCTTGTCTAAGTTATATGTGTTAATTCTTGCAGTACATTCATTCATTGAACTATGATGATTGGAGAAAGAGTTATGATTGAAAACTTTATGTATTAAGAGAGTAAAGATCAAACAAACTAAGCTTGATAGTCTAATAGGTGTTACCATAGTCCAACAAGCATTATGACTTTAACAATGAGCATTGAAGGAACTTAACAGGCATTAGAATATCACCCTAGCATGAGCAAAGTCTTTTAGATCTCACCATAGGTTTTGTCCTCTATTACAACATGCGTTGGGTAACTCAAACACATGAGCTATACACATTAAACTTCGCAATGGGCGTTGCAATTTCACAACAAGCGTTGTTCTTGATCTCTCAATAGGCGTTGCATTTTCACTATAGGTGTTAGACCAAGTGACTTGAATTGAGCATAACTCTTAAGATCTTAAAATGGGCACTAGATCTTACCAATGGCCATTGCAAAAGCTCTTTAGATTAAGCTAAAGTTTTTAGACCCTCTAATTAGACACTCTCAATAACGTAAAAGGCATTGAGGATGTTCAATGAGCATTGAAAGTTCACCAATAGCCATTAAAGTATTGTTAAAGATCTTGGAAAACAAAGCATCAAGTTCACCACTTCCTAGAAATCTAAAGTGGGCATTTTTCATACTTCAGTATAAGGTTGATATTGAAGCCTAATAGGCATTGAGAATATCTAATAGTCATTGAATTTTGTTGAATAAACAAATGATGAAGTCAGTGGAGAAGCATTAAGACAAACTTCTCTCAAACAACTAATCTTAATGGGCGTTTCATTAGTACTAATAACCATTAAAGTTGTATTTTGCTTGACAATCACCTATTTTCATAAAGTTAATGATGGTAAATGACTTAACAATAAACATGGAGAATTCTAAATGGCATTGAGTGTCTACATCTTTAATATGAATTGATAAGTGATAGCTTTCTTTCTAATGGTTAGTTCTTTATTTCAAGCAATAAAAGTACTTGCTTTCAATAGAAACAAAAAGAAAATCATTCCATTAAGTAAGTATTCTATTATGAAAGCTATGTTCTATTCAAAAGGGTGAACCAAGAGTGATCTAGCAATCAAGATAAGTTCATTGTTTAAAGCTTAAAAGTGTTAGCTTCAAAATAGAATTTAAAGAACAAGCTTTTTATATATTCTCTCAATACTCTTAACCATATCAAACATACTTTATGAGTGTACTTTAAAGTGTTTTATTTCTTGAGTGAGAGAGTTATCCTCACCTTTAAAGTTGTATTTGTTTAAGGAAACCCTTAGTTTGAATATCTTAGGAGATCTTGAAAATCATACTTCGTGAAAGGTTTAAGGTAGTACTTGGAAACTACTTTGGGATAATGTTTTAGTAGCACTAGCAAGTCTACTTGTAACAAGTTTTTAATGCCTAGAAACTACTATTGTAAAGGTGGTTAACAACACCTTAAGCTATCTTAATATTAACGACTTTAGTAGGAATACTAGATGAGAGCATGTAGGTAAGTTAGGCTAAGCCTCTATAAACCTCATGTCTTTATTCTTCATTCTTTTTCGTACTTAATTTTTATTTTTAATTACTTGTCATTGCCCCATTTAACCCCTTTTTAAGGGCACCAAGGGACAACAATAGTAAAATAGTTAAATGCTAAATTTCTAGTGATAATCAATTACCATAAAAAGGTTAGCCAACATAGTGCAAGTGCTAAAGAAGGATGGAAAGATGAGGATGTGTGTAGACTATAGAGACTTGAATAAGGCAAACCCTAAGGATGACTTCCCTTTTCCCTATATTGATATGTTGGTCGATAGTACTACAACTTGTGCAATATATTATTTCATGGATGGTTTCTTTGGTTACAATTAGATCCCTATAGCTATTACAAATAAGGTGAAGACTGCTTTCATCACAGAATGGAGCATGTACTACTATATGATGATGTCATTTTGTTTCAAGAATGTTGAAGCAACTTATCAATGTATGGCAATTGAGTTGTTTCATGATTTGATTTATAAAGAAATAAAGGTGTATGTCGAACACACGATGGTGAAGTTTGGAACACAAGAAGGTCATTTTAAAGTCACAAAGAAATTCTTACAAAGGATGAATTAATATAACCTCAAACTTAATCCCAATAAGTACATGTTTGGGGTTACATCAAGCAAGCTAGTAAAGCACATGGTGAGTGAAAAATGTATCAAATTAGACCTCAATAAAGTCCATAAAGAATATAATTATGCTAAAGATTGAGATGTTATGGGATTTTTTGGGCCATCTCTAGTATATTAATAGGTTGATAGCTAGACTTACTCATATTTGTGAGCTAATTTTCAACTTACCAATGAAGGACCGACCAATGGTATGGAATGAACATTACTAAAGTGTTTTTTAGAAGATAAAGAATATTTGTTAAATCCACCAGTGCTAAAACCCTTGAAGTTAGAAAAGCTGTTAATTTTATACTTGACAGTATAACTCCCTAAAGGAAATGTTGGCATAAAAGGATGAAGATGGGAATGAGCGTTGTTTACTACCTCAATAAGAAGTTGCTTCCATATGATGAGAAGTACAACTAAATAGAGAAAATATTTTTAGCATTAGTATGAGTCGTAAAAATGTTGTGGCACTATTTCTAGTTGTATTCAGTTAAAGTAGTTTCAAAACTATACTTAATCAAGTATGTGAGCCTCTTCCTTAATTGGAAAATTAGCAAAATAACTGATACTTTTGATAAAATTTGATACAAAATATGTTATTAAGAAGGCAATCAAGTGTTGAACAACTACAAAATATTTAGCTTAGTAATCACTTATAAAAGGAGGATCCAAGCTTCCCTAATTCCTCGATTAAGGTTTAGGAGTAATAAAGCCACAATGGTGGAAAATGTACTTAAATAGAGAAGTAAATAAGAAAACAGTTAGTGTAGGGGTAATTTTAATGTCATTAGAAGGAGAATTATTCACTATGGTGAATAAATTAGATTTTAGGGTGACCAATAATATAGTTGAGTATGAAGCTTATGCGTTTGGGCTAGAATCGTTAATCCAAATAGGGGTTAGAATGGTTGATTCATTGCTAGTTATTTCTCATATAACTAATGAATAGGAATTAAAACAAGAATCCTAAACACATATTTGAAACATTTGAAAAGGTTAATCTAAAATTTTCAAATGGTCATGTTCCATTATTTTCAAATAGAAGAAAATGGAATGGTTAGCACCTTGGCTACTTTGGAATATGTTTAGGATGGGCCTGAAATGATGCGAATGAAGCCACTGATCACGCTCAAGTCCACAACACCATGTTATGTCAAAGAAAAAGTGATGCAAGCAATAGTGGAAAATCATCCTTAGTACTATGATGTATAGGTATTTTAAAAGTGATGAATATCCCAAATAAGGGTGAAAAGAATAATAGGGATGCAATTCAAAGCTTAGATTCATAATTTATGGTTTTACAGTAGTATAATGTATAAGCAAATGCTAGATGGAGTCCATATAAGGTGTATGACCAAAAAAGAGGCAACTTAGGTCATAGAAGAGGTACACATCAAGGTATGTGGTCCCCATATGAATGAAAAGGTGCTAGCTAAGAAGATTATGAGGATGGATTATTACTGGACCACTATGGAACATGATTACATCATGATCACTAGCAATTGTATTAAATAACAAGTCTATGAAAATCTTAGTCACTTGCCATTAATAAAAGTGTAGAATTTGAATATTCCTTAGCCATTCGTAACATGGTGAATCGATGTGATTTGGAAAATTAAACCAACTTTTACAAGTGGGCACAAGTATATCATAGTGGCAATTAATTACTCCTTGAAATGGTGGAAGCTTAGTCTTTTAGCAAGCTATGGGCAAAGTAGATGGCACAATTAATAGAAAATAACTTGATATGTCATTACGAGATGCCTTAATATTGTAACAGATATCATGTTGCATTTCCAAGTCAATATCAAAATAATCTTAGAAAATTATGGGTTGATGCATCATAAAATCATCACCTTATAGGCCATAAGTGAATGAGATAGTTAAGGGGACTAATAAAAATGTTAAGAATACTCTCATTAAGGTAGTGGAAACTTATAGGGACTAGTTAGAAAAATTATCCTTTGATTTATAAAATACCAAACTATAGTTAGGATATTGATGAGAATGACATCATACTTATTAGTGTACAGGATTGAAACAATATTGTCGATAGAGATGGAGATGAAGTCTCTTTGGGTATTGGCCGAGAAAAAGATTCCAAAACATCATTCGGTGAGGGATCAATTTGAACAACTAGCTTTATCAAATGAGAAGAGATTTATAATCGTCTACCACATTTAACTATAGCAAACTAAGATGGTCCGCACATTTAATAGTAGGGTTAAGGTGAACGCAATAAAGGTTAGTGAATTGGCATTAATCGAAATATGGCCATAAGCTCAAGATCTTCGAGGAAAATTTAAGTTGAGATAAAAAGTCCCCTATGTGGTCAAGCAAATTTATTTAGGTGATGCTATAAAGTCATTAAACATGGATCTGAATGAATTCTTTCAGCTAATAAACCCATATATGCTAAAGAAGTACTTTGTGCAAGGAAGTGAGAAAAGTAAAATGAGCCTGCTAACAAAAAAAATTAAAAGGGCAACTTAGGCAAAAATTAAGGCATAAAATATATGTGATGAATAAAAGTAAAAGTTGAAAAGGTGTGAATGATCATTAGGATGTGAGCAGCATAATAACAGAGCAAAAAGATAACAACAAAGGGGCAAGGATGAAGAATAGAAAGTTAGCAAGTCAAAGGCACTGGATGAAACAATTTGATGATCTATTGTGTTAATATCAAAAGTAGTGATCATGCATTCAATTAATATGTAATATGCAAGTTGTAATTATTATCACAAGCATAATGTCAAAAATGAATGCATTAACATAACAAAAGTAATATTTTCAAACATTTCTTTAGACTAAATGAAACATAAGAACCTATGCTCATTATTGTTACGATGAATGTTTGATGGGAATTCTATGTAACTAACTATTATTCAACCATAACTAAAAGTTAGCATCATCAATGGTAGATGCCTAACAAGAAAGAGATGGTAGGTGTAGTGATTAGCTAAGGTAGCCTTAACTTTGTCCAAGATTCACTAGTCAAAGGTCCTTCAATGAGGGAAGGAAGAAAGCCCACTATATCTTATGTAGCCTCAACCTAGCAAAAAACTCTGGTTGGGATCATAGAAGGTGCTAGATGACAAAGCCAAAATATCATGTACCCTCAATAGGTCTTCAGACTAACTCTAATTAGCTTCCACCAAGGACAAGTCCAATGGATATCAGAATAGCTAATGTGAGATAGCTACTCAGCCCATTCAACTTTAGTGGAAATAGGTTTTGACAAATAGCAATTTGAGTGATGTTATGGGAAATAGCCTCTTGCTTCTATAGTTAGGACCTCTAGCAAACCCGAATTCTTTTGTAGCCATATTTAAAAAGAAGAAAAAAAAAAGAAAAAGGAGAAGAGAAGAAAAAAGAAAGAGGAAGCTCATTAGGTTAAAAACCCAAAAAGATGGCCTAAACAAAAATGAATAGATCGTTAGATAAAAAATCTGCAAAGGTGATTCAAGTAGAAGTTAGAGCGAGAAAATCAAAATAATAAATTAATAAAAAAGAGAGGTACAAGACAAATATGCATGTAATTTAATAATGAACTTCAGTAAAAGACTCGTGGATGCCTGGTGACACTCTATCAAGGCCCACAATCTCTTCAATGAGAGGCAGATTTTAAAAGTAAATATCTCCGTCATTTCTCCATAGTAAAAATTTTTCCATTAGAACAACCATTAGAATACGGGTTTGTGCTGCCCTGGCATGACCCTTAGAATAATGAAGAGTGAGATGATATGAGGATTTTCTCTACTCCTAATGTGTATATGGGTACTTCATCATAGCACAAGTCAGATATCTTCATCATCTTTTGAATGTGCTAGTAATCCATGTGTGGTAGTGTAATTTGATATGTGCTAATGATTTGACAGTTGAGAATAGTGCTAAACTCCTCTAATAGGGGTAAATTTTTTGTTTCACAAAAATGAAAAGAGTAGGTGATGGGATCCTATAAATTGCAAGTTACCCCAAGGAAATCCACATTGACCTAAATAGATGAAAGCTACCAAAGGGCTATGAAATTCGCCCAAGGCATATTCAACTAATTTTAGGGTGGGAGTGACTTCAAGAATATTTTTGCCATTTTGAAAAGTGTAAAAATTATTGGTGTAGCATGAAAATCGAGAAGGGAAGCTTTATAAATGGAGATAAGGTGAATTGTGCTTGATACTCGTAAATAGTGATGATTAGTTGTAAAGACTTCCTAGGTTGTCTATATAGGCAAATATTGGTCTTTATAGACAACTCAGTGGTTTGTACGTACTACTATTCCTATAAAATTTTTACCAAAATCTCTTTTGCATTTCAAAAGTTTAAATCCAACCACTTTCATTTTAAAGGATACTAACAAGCACATGAATACATGAGTTACACAATCTTTAATCCAAATCACAAGTAGAGTATTAAAATAAAAAATGGGCATCTATTTCTGAAAAAAAGAGTTGAAATTTGATAAAATTAAGGTTGGAACACCATAAAAAAATTCCTAACTCCTAATCATCCAAAGAAACATTGAAAAAGGGCCCTTAAAATTTGCTTAATAATTATTTTAACAGTTTCAAAATGCCTAACAATTCAAAAGGTGGAATAAGAAAAATCCTAATGTCAAAGTAGAAATGGGCAAAATGGCTAGGTCAATCCTCATCCTCCTCTGAGGTGCCTACATAGTCCTTCAGCATGGAGTGGGCCCATTACACCATCTGCTCCATTCAGGCTTGAAGCTCTGCCAGTTGATTCTATGTCTCCCACAACTCTCGAGCATAGCAATTGATCACCTCCAACAAAATATGCATAAGGGTTAGGATGGTTAGGTTCCAAATGTATACACTAACATAATCATACTTTTGCATACATAACTTGCATTTTTACTAACTTAGACCTCACAGATTGCTGCATCACAATCCTCTTCAATGTCACTATGAAGTCGAACATAGTCGCAGTTTGAACATAAGAAATTTGCAATAAATATGAAAATTCAATAATAAAAACCAATAAGAATGAGAATGGGAGAAGGATAATACTCACGTTAGTCATGCTAGTTGGCTTGAATATGCTCGTAGACCTAGTGATCTCAAAAGCCATCATGGAACCAGTGAGAGAGACATGCACGCCTCTATTAGGCTATTAGGTAAGGGATCAAGTTTGCCCATAACAATAGGCCCTATACCTATAGCCTTGACAATATAGGCCCACTTATGTCCTCTAATTATAGGCGCAAGCTATATAGGCTTCCTATTTGAATGGGCCATCATACTTCATGCACTATGGCATAACACCATCCCTATGTAGGCCCTGTGATAAGAGAATGATAGCATGACCACCTCATTAACTAGGAACGTCCTAATTAGGGCTTCAACCATCCATGCCTAGTATGTAATACCTTTCACCATGAGCTACTCCCCCAGTATAAATGTAAGAGCCCATTAGTACTCATTCCCATTTAGTTTCACTAACCATAACATGTTAAGGGTGAATGTTAAGGAACCAATCATATATCTAGTCTCCTGCACCATAGCAACATCCACTAACCAAGATAACACTCTTGGATTGAAGGCCTCACTAGCAAGCAACACCTATAGGTGTGATCCTTAACCTCGACCAACTTAAGCTGCCATGTATCAATAGCCCCCCTCCAATCCAAATGAATCTATAAAAGAAATAAGACCATAAACATAACGCTATAAGTGTTCAGCTAGATCTTGAATAATATAAAATTAATAATTAAAATTTTGTTTTCACAAATGAAACACATCTAAGCCATCGTCAATGTGTTTAGGTGGTTTCGTTTGACCCTAATAGATGACTCCTCACGTTGTGTGAGCTTTACCTCATGAATCAGGCATAACAACCCTTAATTTCGGTCTAATAGTTATTAGACATCAATAGTCCTAACTCAATGATCCAAGCTTGTTAAAGATACAACATCAATAAAAAAAGTAACGGATGAGAAATATAAAATAATATAAAGTTTAAGTGTATTAATTATCTCAAGTACCCACCAAGCCTTACTCATGTACAATAGCTCACAACAACATTGATCTAAGTAACAATATAGATGAGTTAATGCATTAGAGTCCTAATTGAAATGTTAGATCAATCCTAAGTTCTTAAGGGCCAACAAGATGCAAATCTTGGCAGTGTCTCTAAGTTTTAAGAATAGAGTCACTGTGAGACTGTATAGAAGAAAACAATGGGCTACCTAATCAATCAACTCCTAAAGATTGTCATCCCTAACATTAAGAGCTCCTTCTTTAGGTTAGAATGCTCAAAGATGGGATTCTCTTTTGTGTTAAGGACACACTCAAGGAAGCGGTGAACATAGTTCCTTTATAGGAACAAGTAGTAAATTTACATCAATAGGTATCAAAATCATGGAGCACCTAATCCCTGTCATGTATGTAAAGTCTCTAAGAGTAAAGGTAAGCTCTCCAATTCAAGGTAGATGAAAGGTGTGTGTGGTATCCATCTATTGTTCTACTAGAGCCAATATAGTAATCACATCATTCTATGGAGGCCTGTTTGGAAGTGTCTATAAAAAAGGAAAGAGCTTAGTCTCCTTTAATCAAGCTATCAAGCACGGAGGCAATCTTTTAAGCAAAATTCAAACTAGAGTAACAACCTTGCCTCCCTTACTGAAGGAAATGTCACCCTAGAAATAAATAAGAAAATCCAAATACCATGACTAAAATAAGAACAATAGTAGAAGGGTTGAACCAAGTATGGAAAGAAGAAAAGAAATCGAAGCAACATTTAGTGTAGAAAATTGCAATTTAATGCACAAATTAAAGAAAACATTCCAAAAATGAAGCAATTTGAGTAAGCAAAAGAGAAAATCAAATCACAAGTTTCAGGCACACAAATTACATGATTTTGTGTAAAACAATAACAAAATTTTCATACCTTTTATGAATAGGTGCATATGAGATGCAAAGAATCAGAAGGGAAAGCAAGAATTACTAAGCTCTAGCAATAACAAATTCTCACAATGTAGTTATTAAAATCACAAGCATCATATGAAATGATTCATAAAATTTTATGAAAATTTACAAAAAAAAGTTTTATTCACAAAGTTTCACAAAATTCTTGAATTCATCAATCGCAATATTCATAAAATTGACTAGAATCTTCATAACCCAAATAAAATTTTGGTAAGAAATTGAAAATAAATTGTTAAACCTCATAATATGCATTCTAATTTTCCATAATTATTTCACTAATTAACTTAAGCAAATCTTGTTCATATGAATAAAAAACAAATAAAAGCATATGAATCAAGGCAACTAACCAATGGATGATCAACAAATAAATTCCATAACTTTAAGGAATGGAATTTTGGGATAGTGCCCAAAAATGAAAAGTTTTGAAAGTGGAAGACAAAAAAAAGAACAAATAAATAAAAAATAGTAATAAGAAGCAGTAGAGAAGTGGGACCCATTATACTCCAAGCTGCAATGGTCATATGGGTATAAAGATCATAAATGACTTGCATGCCCTGACCCATCTCTAGGGCCTTCAACATTGTCTTGGGCAAGACACGTGTAAAGTCAAATGTATAATCAAAGCCTAAAGCATTGTTTAATGCCCCTAGAGCATTGTAAATGACATCGTTTGTAACAGCCATATTCATTTACATAACTCATATCATTTAAGTCCAAAATACATATGCATAAAGGTTTTATCCATCCTACACACACAATCAATTATGTATTTGACGTACATATATGTATATGACACAAAGAGAGAGAGAGTTGGCATTCAGTCGACGACCTGTGGTCTATATGTCTCAATGT